>JAJJMA010119484.1:0-10002 GCA_023529015.1 Papaver nudicaule
ACTAGTGATACCTTCAAAATGGTGAAATTTGGAGATGGAAAAAAAAATTGGCGGCCTTCGGCTGCCACTTCATTATTGCCTTGACCCCTGTGAAATAAATTTCTGCGTCCGCCACTGCTAACTCCTCTCCTGAGATCGTACAACCCATAACTTTCACGGAGGTGCCTGGTGTCGAGCTACAATCGGGACCCCGAGAGTCGAGTGGTCTTACCATTGGGCAAGCTAACTTCATTAACAGCAGCACTCCTGGTTATATTCTTGGTTATTTTCGCGGGGAGGAGGTAGTAATGCCTTACAATGTTGATAGAGCGGCGAGAGTGATGGGTTTCGACCAGGATGTTCCCAAGAGATTGCTTCCCGTGCCTTCCGTGGCCGAATTCTGGTATTCGCTTAATGTATCACTTCACCCTGGCCGTCGTTCTCCTTTTATTTTTCGTCATAGGCCGACAAGGGTGACCCCTGAGTATCACGAGTTTTAGAATGGCACCCTTGGAGTTCTTGGTGGTTTCGCCAGTCAAGGGGAAAGCCGGGATACTCCCACTGCTTGTGTCCAAGTACGATAGTTCGATTGTAATTTTTTCATGGTTACTGAGCGTCCTTCTCTTTACCTTTCGTTATTCTTCTGCAGATGAGCTCTACTCCGAGTCCCCAGCCGGACAACATGATTCCAGTTCGAGGCGTCAGAAGGAACCGACCCAGGATGAGGCTTCCCAGTGGATACGTCTCTCAGGCGGGAACGAATGAGTTTCCTGATGACTCCGAGGACGCTGATATGACGGTAACGAGTCTTCTACCGAGGCTGCTCTGCTCTCATGCTTACGTTCAGACATGTCTTTATATATATATTTTTTGTTTTCTTCTTGCAGGCGGACCGTCCAGGAGATAACGAGCCAATGGGGTCTTCGAACGCGGTAACGTGGATCGAGAGATACCCGAGAAGACCAATAACTCTTCGCCTCTTCCTGAGGTTTCAAGTCCTGGCGTGGTGAGTGGCTCTTATTTGTACTCCCGACTATTTCTTTCTCGTCTCTAATCTGGTAACTCTCGGCTTCACATGGTTACTAACTCCTTCTTTCTTCAGACCATGAAAGGGATCGACGAGCTTATGCGCGATGAGACGTTGATAACCAAGGGTGTTGATGGTCCTCAAGTGGCTTTTCCTGTTACTGTAGACGTGCCCGTAGATGAAAGCGTCGGTGAAGAAGTCGTAGAGGATGATTATACTGAGGAGATTGAGGACTCTGACTCCGAGGATACTATTGACGCTGAGATAAGAGCTAAGGAGGCCAGACTGAACGCACTTTACCCGACTCGAGGTGTCGCGTTTCCCCTTTTGAGTAGAGTCAGATCCTACCAGGTGGCCATAGGCGGTTTTGTTGTCTCCCGAGAGTACGAGGACATGTATACACGTATCTGGAAGGAGTTTGGGCATATTGCCAGGGAGGAGGCAAACCGTGCCGTGACGGAAGGATTCGTCAGAGTTCTGCTGGAGCGGGTTGCCGAGATGCGGGAAAATTCTATGCATGGGGTCGAACCAGAGACGTTGCAGGATTGGGAGGATGCCATAACGGCTGCTGAGTCTGAGTCTTTTAACGTGTCTTGGCTCCGGGAGAGGTTTGAGAAGCGGAAGCAAGCTAAGGTTCAGGCATATGGTATTGCAGATGATGTTCTCGCCGCGAAGGAAAGGGAGGTCGCTGAGTTGGAGGCTAGGTTATTGAAGGAGCGGGATGTGCTTTTCAACACGAGAGACTCTTGTGAAGGGGCTAAGGCTATTGTGTTATCTGGTCTTTTCTGAGTATCTTGGTCTTGTTTCTTGACTCATGGCTTAGGATGTTTTTTTTATTTTATTTGAAAGACAATGAGAGAATGAGTTTCATGTTTGACTACGTACAATGGTTCTACACTTTTTTTTTATAACTAAGGATTAATCACGATACGCTTCAATCCATCTTTTCTTAATTGTTGTGGTATTCTTGCGTCCGTCTTTGAGCGAAACCAGCCTGTAGTACCCATTCAGTGTAGACTTGGTGACCATGTAAGGTCCTGTAGGTAGCTCCCCTCTTCGCCGGGCGGTCTTCATCACCCATTCCCCAACTTTGTAGTCTCTATTGTTGGCTAGCGGGGTCCTAGGGTTGTGGAGTTTCCGGTGTAACAATGATTTCCGGGAACGGCAGGTAGACTTGTTAGTGTCCCCGTCTTCTATGCCTAATTGTCTGAATAGGATACTAAGGGTTTCGTGACCAAGGGAGGGAGTCATCCATTTTCTAAAATATTGAATAGGGTGCGTGGTCCACTCGTACCTTGTGACAAGAGCTCTGTTCATCCTTTGCGGGGATGCAATCCTTGATTCCTTTTCGGAGCCTGGTGAGGCTCCCCCTTTCCCATGTAGGGATATTGTCGCTATGTGGAGATCCTCTGGACCAGTTGATGCTTCTGGTGGGGTTTTAGTCCCGTTGAGTAGGCTCTGGTTGTTGTTGAACCAAGGGTGGCCGAGGATCATGTCGTATTCTAAATCTCGTGTGATGACATAAAGTTCAGCCTCCGTCCGTACTCCGTTTACTTCTATCTGTAGAGTTATCTGTCCATGGGTTATCACCGTCCTTCCTTCGGGATCCTCCAACATTGTTGGTGAATAGGCAACGTCGTGCACGAGCCCCCTGAAGCTTCTAGTGTTGTTGCAGGGATGATATTGATTTTTGCTCCTGGGTCCAACAACGTGTTGGTGAATCTGACGTCGTGTATACATGCGGTAGTGAGTATTCCCCAATCTTGTCTAGCTAATAGTCCCCAGTCGTATCTTATTGAAGACCCGCCTTGGGTTAGCGGGTGTGGGTGTTCTTCCTCTCCAAATGGAAGTCGCCTTCCTGACACTACGTGGTTAAGTGCTGTAAACATATCCCGACATTGAGGCTTCGAGAAACATAAGATTTCGCATAATTGGTGCATTAAGCCCTCCACCCTCTGATTCACGGGTTCCTTGTGATCAGTGAGAGCTTGGATGTGTGGAGGACCTAGGTGTAGTCCCTGAGAACATGCCTTAGCCTTGACAATGCGTTCTTCGAGAATTTGTCTGAAACTGCGACACTGGACCATGGCGTGGTTGATCCTCCTGTGATAGTGGCAGTATCGAGGGTGTTCCATTTCTCCAGCAGTGGGAGCCCTTGATACTTCAGGCAACTCCACGAATTTGTCTCGGACCCAAGAGTCTAGCAGTTGTTCCACCTCTATCGTCAAGATGTCGTTCGGCAGGTCAATTCCCCCTCGTTGTTGTTGTGAGCCTTCTTCTGGTTCACGCCTCTCGTTATTGAGATCGAGTCTCGTGTCTTGTGTTCAGCGAGACACTCTCCTGCCTTCCTTTTTCTGTCGTTGACGTCTAAATCCCTATGCGTAGGGGTTCTGTCATCTTCAGTGAGTTTTCCACATTTCAGTAGTTGAGCTCTCTTCTTCAGGGTAGGCATTATAGTAGTCGACCGTGCTGCTGCCTCCTGGAGTTCGGTGAGGATCTGGAATTGAAGATCTTCCAAGAGAGCTCGGTAGATAGGAGTCATGGTGCTGGTGCAGACTTCCACTAGTTGTGGCTCCGTTATGTCTGGAGCGCAGCAGCCGAGGGCTTGTCCTTTAAACCTCTTTACATAGTCATCGGGGCACTCACCGGCTTTCTGGCGCATTTTACTTAGATCAGAGAGAGTTACCTTCCCAAAAGGTATTCCTTGAAGAAAGCGCCCACCAGTTCACTCCAGGTGCTTGTGGCTTTCGGTGGGAGGTGAGTGTACCATTGGTAAGCCTCTCCAACAAGAGACTTTGGGAACTCGTTGAGCCTCAAGGTGTGACTGTATCCGTATTCCCTCAGAGATTCTAGGAAACGTGAGATGTGTTCCCGCGCGTTACCGGTTCCATCATATCTTGGGAAGGAGGGAGTGGTGTGGCTTTGAGAAGTCTCCCGGATTGGTTGAGTACAATCTTCGTGGTATGGAACCGTAGTTGATTCGCTTCTCATTCGTGCGGTGATTCTTCCCGCTGCTGGGACATCAGGGGTATTTGGCTGATTCTCTGCGAGGGACCTGAGGTAAGCTGCAATCTCCATTAAAGCAGCCGTGGTATTTTCCTGTTGACTGGCGAGGATATCTTGTCGTTGGGCAATTCCTTCTATGGTCAGAGGCGTTGGTGAGTTTTCACCTCCCCTGTCATTGGTATCGGTTAGGTGATTGTTACTGGAGTATGTTTTCCTTGTAGGGTTTGAGGTGTTGAGACGAGGGTTTGGTTTCTGAGTCCCTATCCCTAGTTCAGACATTCTAAAAGTGACTTTCTGAAACCGAGAGATTGATCTCCCACTGTGGTCACCAACTGTTTTTACCTGGAAAAACAATGCACCGTCTCTGGGTACTTTCGTAGTGCTCGAGATCAAAGTCGAACAAGACGAGCCTAAACCAAGTCAATGGTCGTTCGCGTCTTGCTTCGGTCACAGATAGGATAGAGGTTGATTTAGGGAGGGAAACAACGAAGAAACTTGAGATTAGGTTGTGAATGTGTTTTGGGTGTAAGAGTTCAAGATCTCCGTCGTGAAGGCGACCGGAAATCTCCAAGGCTAGAAGTGTGTTGGTTTGCTCAGGTGTGTCTGCTCTGAGGCTCTGATGTATTCAAGTGTTCTGAATAATCTGGTTGTTCTGGAAAGATGTTTTGCCTTGGAAGATAGAGGAAGCCTCTATTTCTAGTTTTGAACTCACCCTGATATCTCGATAGAGAAGGTGAAAGTCGTGGAAGAGTGTGGAGTGGAGGACATGAGTTGTTCTCGGTAACTGCTAGGATCGTGTAGATCATGTCCACTCAACGCCACTTTCTTATAACTGTCCATCATCTCTATCAGTTTCTTTCAACTGCCGTAGACCGCTAGACCAATGCCCCTAAAGTTATCACCCCGTGTGATGTTTTGATATCTCGAGTGATGCGTAGATGCTGCGTAGTTGTGTAGAGTTTGAGTAGTTTCGTGCGACTATGATGCCGTGACCAGCGTGAGTGTGGTGCTTTTGAGACATTCATAGTAGACGTGTAGGATTGGCCTTGGCCGCTGGCCAAGGCCGAGTTTTCATGGCGCCAGGCACCATAATTTTGTGGTGGGCCAAGGCCAAATTCCCATAGCGCTATTTGCGCTGTTATACCTCCATGGCGCTACGGCCTTGGCCTTTGGCCAAGTCCAATCTTGTTGTGGCACCATGGTTCATGGCGCCACGGCCTTGGCCCTTGGCCAAGGCCAATGTTCATAGCGCTATGCGCTGCAAATCCTATGGCGCCAAGGCCATGCTGCGGCTGGCGTGTTCTGGTCACGCTGCTTTGGCTACGGTGTGCGTGCTTGCGCTACATCGTACTTGAAGTCATGGCGTGCTTATCCATGGTATGTCAGACCATCCTGAGCTTAGAATGTGGTCTGCTTAAGCCTGTTTAGGATGTTGTATGCTTCTCAGAGAGCTCTAGACAGGCCTAGAACTTCGGTATTCCTGAGATTTTCATTAAGACTCGGATGTTGAGTCGTATTTTTAAGAGAAAATCCATGAGGATGCGTCTCCGTTAACTCTTCACCATGTACCATTGAACAATCTAGTTCTGATATCGAGGAACTCGAGGCGATGTCGACATGAAGCAGATTAATGGGTTTACGTGCCGGTGAGGTTATAGTACTGCACTATGATATTATCCTCTCCACCGGGAGTTATAAGAGAGAACTCATAGAGGGTACATTCAGCTCATAGAATAGGTTGTATTCTGAGCTATAGAGATGTGCCTGAATAGGCGATTGCCCTTAGCTAAGGCGTAATTAGAGAGGAGTTTTACGATTTTGTCCCTCTCTCATTTTTCACCATATACAGAAATAAACTGAAGTTCAGATATTTCAACGTTTGGTATGAAATCGAAATCCCATTCCAATGTAGTTAGCTACCTTTGATCACAATTATCTACCACCATTACTGCAGGAATATCCAAGAAATATTCTTTGACGACTATTCTGAAAAAATCAGGGTTTTGAAATTTCAGAGTTGCAACGTCAACTTCAGCCAGACCCCCAAGTTCTCCTCCAATGGATTTGAACAATGTATAGGAACATTTCTCTGTAGGTATCCCTAAAATCTTAATCCACTTGAGAAAGCCATTCATATTCTTTGAAGGAATTATTCGACTCTGGCCATTCTCATGTCGTATAGGCTTGAAATTTGATTTATATCCTTGATGAACTTCCTCTGATCAATTGCTTCTGTACATCTAGCAACATAGATATTATATTCTTAACTGACCACGATTTTGGAGTCCAAAGGCTTCTCCAATGCTCATCTTTGACCTCAAAGTTGGCTGTGAAATCATCAATAATCATAAAATCAATATATATAATGAGTCCATTCCAGATGAAACTTCATGCTTCGTGCTACCTCAGACCACTTCATTTTCTTTAAAAGCTTCACTTGTCTTTGTTTTGCACTGCCAGTTGGAAGTTGGAACTGCCTTGTTCAGAGCAGGAAAGTCATCCTTAGCCGGTAGCTTTTGCTTCCTTTGAACCTATCATGTATGAAGATAAATTCATACCTTAACGTTGCCAAACAAGATCGATTATGTCCACATGGAACACAAATGGCATACAATCTTTCCTTGTCTCATTCCCTCACTCTTGAGATGCTCAAATACTCTCCTCCATCATTGCTTCTTATCTCCATCAAGTATGAGGCATCGCCCTTTTTTTTTGGCCATCTTGTTTGTACCTGCTTTTTACTTTTGATATCCCTAGAAATTTGTATCATGCACATACTAACCTCTTCAGAGAAACAAATCCAAGATATGAATCCATTCCTTTTCTTTTCCTCAAAGCGAATCACTTCTATATTACCTAACACTTCCAAAGATGCTCTAAAAATTTTCCTCTCTAAATAAAAAACTACGGTCTACCTGATTCCTTGTACTCATGATGATTATGATGATTTTGCTGATCCAAAAGTTTCTACAAAATCGCCATTTTCCTAGCTCCAAAAATTACAGAGAGGAATGCAGTTGTGGTATGGGATGATAGGGGTTCTTTGACCTCTTTAGCTTAACATGTTCATCTCCTGTACTGTTATACAGAAATATGCCATGACCAACTTATTTGTTCTCATTAAAGGGAATGATCAGTTTATATAGTTATTTTTGATGTTTTAGCTTCTTTGTTTATAAGATCCAGACGACGATGCAACCGGAAAAAAATTTGTCACATGTTCCTCCTCATACAGATCGATACAATCGTATCACAAAAAATGAATGTATTTAGAGAAAGCAAACTTCACCATTTATCACTTTTCGTTTCATTCGTTAACTTTCAACAATAAATTTCCAAAGTGATAGATGCTGGTGCTTATTCTTTATATGAATCTAGAGATCTATAAGGAAAACTTGTAACAAAAAAAATTAGTCATCTGGCGCCAAAATATCGAGATAATGTCGAGATAGCCATGTTAACAAATCTTTTCCCCTCCTTAGATTTGTAAACACATAATAGTGGTTCCAACGGGTGAAGCTAAAACTGCATCTTTGAGTATGGATAGCCAAATCCGATTTTCTACAATTGAAGAGCAAATCCGATTTTGTGCAATGGGAAAAGCTAAATAACGACTCAAGATGAACCGAGCGTCCAACCTTAATCGTTCATTGACCCAGGCTTGGCCGCTCGTCCTTGATTTGCCATCAACGACTGTATTTTATATTCCATCATCCAATGGCTATGTCCCCCACATTCTTCTTATATAATCTCACCCATCCAATTATTAACTCACCCATCCATCAAATTTCTCTTAATTTTATTTCTTCATATCAACCATTCTTTTTATGAAACTAATTTGAGAAATTATGAGGTAATGGATATGGGTATCCTAAACTTTATCGAAGAACAAGAAACATTTACGCAACAGTTGGATTAAATTTATGAACATTCAGACGAAGACAGAATGGTCACCAACATCTACAGTTATGTACAAGCAAATACCCCGAGCTCGAAAGCCAGGAGAAGTATTCAGAAGAAGATGGACCTAGATATTTTGAGAATACCACGAAAAGATGATGTGTGACTATTTTGTAGATGGATGTGTGTCCTAATGATGAATATTTCTGAAGTCAATTTTGCATGTGCGTCACTTGTTGATTAAGATTATTGGAGATTTTTGTCAGGAAAACCATATTCTCAATCATCAATATTATGCATGTAATATACGGGGACATAGTTCTGAACAAAAGTTCACTGCAACCTTAATGATATTATGTTATAGCTTGTGGGAAAATGACTGCACACAATAATCTCAATATGTTTTGCGAAACTGTGATTAATAATTTGGTCAACAAATTATTTATGATTACAAACTTATGATGATGTTGATCGAATAAACATGGATTTAAAATAAAAAAAAAAAAACTGTCTTTACGAAACTGCAAGGTACCCTTGATTAAATGCATTGGTTGTGGCACAATGGCTCCCTTATGCTTAGCAATTTCAATGTAAGGGCCACTATACTCAAAAGCTATTGTTGTTTTGGATATGGCATGTATTTTTTTTTACTTTCATATTCACAAAACGACATTAGTATTTTTCATAAATTACTTTTGGTCGAAAAAATGAAGTATGAAAACACTCTTGGTGCAAATTTCACAGTTAATGGCAATAACTACAGCATGAGGTACTATTTGGCATATGGTATTTATCCAAAATTGTGTGAGTATGAAATCTGCCTAGATACTTCACACCTAACAGCCATCAGATCTATAATCATGCTATACAGTATTCGTTCGTGTGATTACGAAGTAAATAAGAACTATGCTGAAGATAACAATATAAGAACATATGTAAAATAAGAACATAAACTATTGATTGACTTTCATGCTAACTAATACATGGATATGATCCTTAGAAGCTTGAGGAGAAACTAACCTAATCTCACTCTCACGACTTAGGTTACACCAAAAATCCAACCCTTACAAATGATCTCGAGCTCGCCTTATATAGGCCGAGTCTGAAGTGGTTTTCAGCTAATAAGATAAACTACACAATCGTGGTGGTGTCAGCGCTTGTCGAGTACGGCGGTTCCTTCGGTGAGTACTCCGAAGATGGCTTTGTTTCTCTGTCCTTCGATCGCCAGTGCGAGTCTTCTTACTTCGAGTTCTCCCTCGAAGTCACTTTGCAGATTAACCCGAAGCATGGCTGCGACATCCTTGGGCGGGACCTAGTCCTTCTGATCTTGACACGTGTCCCGAAGGTGCTTTACCCTCCATAGTTTGCCTCTTTTCTTGTTCGAAGATCGATGAGCTTCGGAGAAGAAAACTCCTGGTGCTTCACCTTCCTCGACACGTGTCCATCGTTTAGTTTCCTCAACTGACACACGTTGCTTTAATGGTTTTCGAATCCATCGCCAGTTTCTACCTTTTACCGGTTGCGTCGGTTCCAGATCCTCAATTTAAACCCATTCGCTCTCTCTTTCTCACTTCTTCTCCTTCTTTCAAACTTTCGCCGTCTTCTGAGTCTTTTCTTCTTTCAGTTTTCAAGGCTTTCGTCGTCTTCTTTCGTGATTTTGTCTCTCAAGCATGGTAAACTTTGTTGATGGTCTTCTGTTGTATTCTCCCTTTCTTGATTCATGTTTCTTTGTCTGACTTCTTTTGCTGTATTCAGGCTCCCAAAAAGATTGCTCCGGCCGGTGATAAGTTTCCTCGTAAGATGGTTGATCCTCAGCTTCTTACTTGGGAAGAAAGGGCTGAGATTGTTAGGGCATTGTCCGGTCAAACCTACTAGCGTTGGTATGTCAAGCTAGTTGTCAGTTTTAGGTGTCAAAATTCAATTCTTGATTTAGCCTACTAGAGTTTAGATTTCGGAAATGGGATATAGACAGAGTAGTAGAGACCTTGAAGACGAAGACTGTGAAGACAAAGAAGACATCAATTATTCTTCATCGACAAAAGGTTAGTAGGAGTTATGACTTTATGGATATTCTTCTATTTCTACTTTCT
>JAJJMA010119489.1:0-10289 GCA_023529015.1 Papaver nudicaule
GACGTTTGCTTCCTGGAGCAGGGACATTGTTGGCTATTTGCCCGCTCAGCACATTACCCGAATTGTACCAAGTCTGTTCCATCCTCGCCTGCTGGAATATCCCCAGGCAATCTGCCACGCGGACCGTAGCCTCTTCCAGTTCCATGAACGTTTGGAACTGAAAGTTCGTCAGAGCGAAACGCAAGGTCACGGTCATTTTTCCCACGCAGATCTCCACCAGTCGATCTTCCGATACATCTTCGCTCAACAGAAGCGCGTGATTTCTGAAACATGTAATGTATTTCATCGGATCTTCGTCAATCCCCGTAGTGGTCCGCGCTAAGTCTAGCGTAGTAACCTTCCTTCTAGCTAAAAAGAACTTCTTCAGATTGTCGTACCAAGTGTAGGCGGTGTCTACCAACGACTTCGGGAACTCCCGCATGCACATATTCCTGTCTCGCGCGTATTGGTTCATGGCCGAGAGGAAGCGGCTCAAGTGTTCTCGCGCGTTTCCTTGTCCAGAATACACCTTAAACTTAGGTGAAGTGTAATCAGACGACATCTTATAATTCATGACTTCTTTTGGGTACGGGGGGCCAACAAGCTGTATCCACTGTCTTGTTTCGCTACACGATAGTGTTCCTCTATGTATTGGGCCAAGTCTTCCTTGGAGATCCCACTGCTGATCGCGCTTTGGCCAATTTTTTCCGGACTGTCCTCTTTGGCGGCGGAAGGTCCAGGTCCTCCCAAGGCAGACTTCTTGTTTTTCGGCTCTGCCGTTAGAGTAGGGGGATCTGGAGTGGGAGCGCCACCCTTCTGACTCATCAACGTTACCAATTGTTGTTGTCTTTGCGCGTGTACGGCTAACTCTTTCTGCATGTCGTCTAGACTCATCTCTTGCGCTTCGTTGCTATCCGAAGCGCCGACTCCTCCCTTACTTCCTTCATCCCGCACTACCGGTGTGCCCTGAATACCTACCGAGACTCTTTCTGTCCTCCCGACATCCTCTGAGTCGCTATTGGTCGGGACATGGTCGACTAGTACGAATTTCCCATCCTTCTCTGTAACGCGCTCCGTGCGCTTCCCTGACACAGCTGACGCGTCTTGTCCTACTTGCATCCCTGCTGGACTCGAGAGCGGACTCCCACTGTGGTCGCCAAATGTGGAGGGGTTAAGGTGAGAGCCCGGTACGGTTCACAGAAGGTACTATTCTTCTCTCTCTCTCTCTCTTGGTAACTCTTGTGTGTCAAAGCTTATCCCTTTATAGTTTCCTTAACGAGCCCTTTATAGAGGCTTTCCTCTCACCCTCTCATGACATGTGTCCTTCTTACTCCTATTTACGTGATTGCCATTCCTTTCACTTGACTTTCCAGCCCATTTACAAGGTCTTTTCCTACTTGGGCCTCCTCTTGGGTTAATTAGGGCTTAGACCCTTATGGTCCTAAATGGACTTGGGGTATCCACAAACACCCGCGTTTCTGACTCCAAAACTCAGCAAGTTATCTCCCTAGATCCTAGTCCAAATACACCCATTTAAGCTCATATCTAGACACTTAGATTGCACCCTCTAAGCTATCAAAACTTGTCACAATCCACAGAGTTACATCATACAACGGAAAACATCATAAGTGAACAGGACTGTGACGTCTAAGGCAATATTTTAAAAACCGACCCGGCCATCGAACCGGAAAAGTTATTGGGTCAGGGTCATATGGTTCAACCCAGGTTCACTGGGTCAAATATATAAGAAGTTGCATATATATGTTCCTCGTAAAAAAAAGCACAATTGGGAATATATAACTATATAATGTGTTTTAGTACATATTAAATGTAATAAAAATCAATCAGATGACATCGAAGTCAATTGGCAGAGTGGTTGTTTGGTTTCCTTATAACACAGTAGGTCACGAGTTCGATTCCTACATGTGAATTTTTTTCTGAACATTTACATGTTACTGGGTTGACCCGCTTGGACCGTGCTGGGTTGACTAGTTTCACCGGTCCAACCGTCTGGGTCACCCGGTTTACACTAAAGAGGGCGGTTTTCAAACAGATCATTGGGTCAATGATAGACCGGACCGGAAATCCTACTGGGTCGTCGGTTCACTGGTCCGACCGGCCGCTCCGGTCCGGTTTTTAAAACATTGGTCTAAGGACATGAATACTTAATTCTCTAATGACCAATCTCAGGCCAGTTTGAGGTGGATTGATGTCAGGGATATTCAAATCATGATCACTACGTACACATCTGAAACGAATGAAGATAGGTTGCTTTGGAATAAAGCAACTAGTTACTGTCCCACAAGTTTTGGAAACCCTAACTTGCAAACCAAGTAAACAGAGATTTATCTCAATTGGAAATCATTTATCATTTATCTGCCAAGTGTTGTGTTTGCTCAAAAACACTTCAAGATAGAGATCCAACAGACCAGAGATAATCTTTATCTTATTGACACATTGAGAACCGTTAGATGGACCACATAATATATTTTCGTGATAATCCAAGTCCAACTAAGAGATAAAAGAGTTCAGAGTTTAACCCCGAGTGAAAATCCCAAAGAATATTCACTTGGGACGGTTCGCAAATCGTACATCTGAATCACAGCCAAAAGTATCGATTTTGAGTTCACGTTAGGTAAGCGTACAAAATGACACTTTGGAACTCAGGAGAATTCCGAAGTTTCTGTTCACGTACGGTTCGGGAACCGTCCGCCATTCAGATTAGGGTTTAACTGGACCCGCTGGAAGTTCTGGGCTTAACCAGTACTTAGACGTGTTAGACGTCCTCAGCTATAATCCACTGGACTCTTGCTCAAGAGTACTCCTTTAGATTCACCCATATCCAACAAGTGATTTTCAAGCAAACCATTGGAATGGACAAATGGTGTCGAATCTATCTCATGCATTCTTGTAAACTTAGTATTTGCGGGAACAAATACCAACATAACTCATGGTCATGTAGACAAGAATACGATCTCAATCGCTATTAATATCACTACTAAAGTAGCCGACTATTTCGGAAGATAGAGAAAGTAGAATAGAAGAATTTCCATAAAAGTCATAACTCCTACTAACCTTTTGTCGATGAAGAATAATTGATGTCTTCTTTGTCTTCACAGTCTTCGTCTTCAAGGTCCCTACTACTTAATCTATATCCCAATTCTGAAATCTAAACTCTAGTAGGCTAAATCAAGAATTGTGTTTTGACACCTAAAACTGACAACCAGCTTGACATACCAACGCTAGTGGGTTTGACCGGACAATGCCCTAACAGTAGGTATTCCACAATCTCTGTTCTCCAATCTTTTTCTTCATCTTCCTCTTCTGTAGCTGCCAAATGCATTTATTCTTCTTCTGTCGTTTGCTTGTTTCCTATTTCTATTCTTTGTGTTTGTTTCTCTCCTTGTTGGTGAGCTACTGGATTTTCACGGAGCTTAACAGATTATGATCCGTACTCCATGAATCAGCTCTCACCCCTACTTTCTATAAAGACACAGTAACTCTCTCAAGGTTTTTGGTGAGCTACTGGATTTCCATAGAGCTTAGCAGATTTCTCTGTACTCTATGGAACAACTCTCACCCTCACTTTCTATAAATACACAGTAACTCTCTCAAGGTTTCTGGTGAGCTACTAGATTTCCATAGAGCTTAGCAGATTTCTCTGTACTCTATGGAACAGCTCTCACCCTCACTCTCTAAGACACTAACGTGACTTTTGGTCTAGTGGAATTTGTCGGCGCCAAAATGTAGTTGCTAGAAATACCAAACAACCACACCCAAGTAACTAAGACACTAATGGAGGAAGACGGTGTAGATAACACTCTCTTTCTTATTGGTATGAATGATTGTTCCCTCCCTTCCAAAGGTGAAGAGTCTCATATATATAGGGATCACTGAGGACACCCCCCTCAGTGATTCAGTGATAATTGGCTAACAACGTCTGTTCATAATGTGTCGGTTATATTTCTCCCCCTTCCGCTGTTCGGATAGGTAGAGACCCGATTCGTGGACAGGCTACACGTTCGTGGAACTGAGGACATCCACCCTCCGCTGTTTACTCTATGGGCAGCGGAGGACATCCACCCTCCGCTGCATCTTCTATGCCCTTAGGGTACTGCGCTGGGCTTTAGGGTACATATGAAATATGGCGCCCACAATTCCATTGTGGGAGATGGAAATTCTAGTGCTCGATGGAATTTCCTGCGGTCGATAAAAATTCCATCGATCGTCTGTTTTTTCGTCGCGCATTGCAAAGTTGCATTTTTGCAACTTTGCAATGCCATTTCCTTGGTTTGCTAGGCCCATAGTGTGACAAAATAATCAAAATGTGTAGTTTGCTTACCCCATAGGAATAAGCCTAACATGATTTGCGATAGGTATGCGAACTGTTAGCTTGAGTATTCAACTTCGAATTCCAATGGTTAAGCTATTTTACATCATTGAGTGCTCTAATCAAAATTTCAAATCTTCATACACAATATTAAACCAAGTGTTAATACTCATAAACTTATTTTTCAATGCCTCTTATGAAGATCAATATACAACGCCACGACTATTAAATTGATAGAATTATAAACACGAGATGGGATAAAAATCCTTACTAATCTTTTGACGAGAGTTTCAAATATAATCAAATGTGTAAGCTCCGGTCTTCAATCTTCAATTAGTTTTTTGTCTCAACACCTAATCTATCCTAGTTCGAGAATGACGTTGTATACTAAATCAAAGATTGTGTTTTTGGCGATTGAACTTGACAAGAAATAATCCAAGGAATAATCCTTAGTAACTTTACTAACCTCTTGTTTTGTATTCAGGAGTTTTCGATTCCAAAGGCATCTTTATCGAATTTTGTGTGCAAAGATAGAGTTGTTAAAGGAATGACTGGTTATGAAGTATATGCATTCATTTATAAGGGTACTTCCATATTTTTCCAAGGAGAAAGAATAGTTGGTGGACATTCATATCTGCTAAAAGATTGGATTTTAATCCTTTGTTCAGAACGACAGTACTCGACACCTGATCGAAAAAACCTAGATTTTTTTATTGAGAAGGATAATTAATTTTGTGACGGTTGCAAGAATGATTTTAGACGACTTATGTAAGGAATCGTGTATAAATGTATTTTGACAACATTTGCAGCTGAAAAAAATAGTGCGAAAAAGTGTGTAGAATTTATAGATAAAGACCATATTTTCTCAAGTTGCAATAAACCAACTCCAAGAGAAATTTTTGTAAGGATGAGCTTGCACACAATCTCTTTCTTGGGATTGAAAGGTGATTATTGATTATTCTTGTGTTTATTCCAGACACAATTTAAATGTTAATTGTTTAAATTATGAATCACGCTTGTGTTTATTCCAAACTCCATTTAAATGCTAGTTGGGTTATGTCTTCTTATTCCTAATATATGTTAATAAATCGGGGTTTAACTTTAGATTGTACTCTTATGTAGTTGTTGTTCATCTTTTAAGTGTTTTATGTAAAGTGATGATTTAAATCCATGTATATTTAAGTTAGTCATATCCATTCAAACCATTTGACTAGTAAGATTTATGTTCATGGGTTTGGAGTAATTTTTCTAGAACTGATAAGAATTAATAATGTTACTTCCCGGGTATGTTTTAATCTAGTTCAAAGTTTGGTATATAGAAAATGTTATAGCTTAACCAGGAAATATATCATGTGTGTAATGCATATTACCTTTTATTTATGTAATTAATAAGTTATAACTATTCTAGGCTTTATGGAGTTTACACACAGAAAAAACCTATTATAAAAAATCCGCTCGATAATGAAAGTATATATATAGATACAACTAGTTAATGTGTGAAGTGTCCAATTACTCTAAACACATCCAAGCTGCTCAGATGTTTTATAATTAACCTTCTCAAACACATAATATGCATAGTTAATGATTTTTCAACTGTTATGTGACATTAATTACTTTTGCTTTCATTCAAAAATAATTGTGGTTTTATACAATAATACGTAAGCTATAACAAATCTAACATTCCTATAATAACTCTAATAGTTTCATGTCTCATTTGTCTCTCAAACCTTTCCATCATGAATTCGAAAGACACCCCATGGCTACATGGAACACCTTATGGTTATCTTTAATTTAAATTAACCTTAAGCTAGTCTTTAGAGCATGAAACAGACACCGACGCACTTTTACTAGATGAAGTTTTGTTGCGCAAACCATAAAAAGCTAACAATAACAGCTTAAATTTTCTTTTAGCGAGTTGATGTTTAAAATTACCCTAATATGGAACATTCGCAAATTTGAGCCATAATTCATCCAGTCAAAGGAGGTCTTTCATTCCCATATTTCATATTTGTTGGGTACTCCAACAATATAAAAGATTTATATCCCAGCGACGAGGATACTTCTGCACCAATATAAGTGAAACTTGGAACATATATTGCACATTTACAGAGTGTCACCAATACTCATGTTAGTTCAACAATATAATGGAGTTACATGTTCGACTTCAAAACTAGCCATCATTTCCAGTAATTTTTGTAAAGATTTAGGACAAGTATTCAGTTAATCACATAAATGCTAGCATTGTAAAGCATAACCATTCATATAACAGTAATCACTATAGAACTACTATCAAATTTATCTCATTATTTTTAAAAACTGGCGATAGATCAGTTTATTTTATGAATTCAAGACAACGTATCAAAGGAACTTTTTTAGTAAACTAATGTTATATAAATTGCTGGAAATATTCACATGCTTTAGCGCTACATGTGTTAACTATGTGACATGTTGTGATGCCTCTCATTATGTTCGAGTTGCTAATCATAGATAAAGCTTTAAGGGTAGGTAAAACCCCGTATTTGATATTAGTTTGACAACTATTGAAATTGGGTTAAGTAAATTAGAATTGGTGGTCAGGATAATGGTACTAGAGATGTTAAGTTATTAGCTAGATCGCGATCATGAAATTATGGAACATATGATTAAATGTGTTCTTTAATTTTTTTTCAGGATCTTTAAAATGATAATGTGAAATTTGTTTTTTTTGTTTTGCATCTCTTAAAAATTATTATTATGGATTTTTCAATAAATATATGATTTATATATAAGTAGCAAATACATCAACACACAAATACACAATGATGTGTTTAATAATGAAAAATAAGGGGTACCGAAATACAACCAACTTTTCGTTTGGGCTCGTGACTCTTATGGTAAGATATGGACGATCTCAAAATTCCAAATCCAAATCTGTGTACCTGAGTTAGGATCACAACTGATTAGTCCTTAACACAAGACAAGTCTTGGTGAATCCCTCGAAAGGACTTGGGACCAATTATAAGGTTATAATAACGTACTACTTGTGTTTGCTTTAATTATATAATCAGAGATATAATGCAGAAAATAAAGCACACAAGACACCAGAGATTTTTTTAACGAGGAAACTACAATCCAATAGAAAAACCTCGGGACCTCGTCCAGTTTGAACATCGCACAGTACTAACTGTCTACAAAAGCTAGCCTATTATAAGAGTTCGGTCTGGGATGTAGCATAAACCAACTATTACCCTCCAAGAGAATTGGCTATTGTCGCATTCTTTACGTCTATGGATCCCCCATAAATCCTACGGACTAGATTCCCTTGGCTAACATCCTTTACAGGCCTAGGATTTGCTTTAACCGCTGTTAAAACTTCTTGACAACTTCGGTTTTGCAACCTCTATTAACAAATTTATGTTTCGAACTGTCCTCTTCACTTTAACATGCGAAAATGACTTCCTTTGGATTTCTCCAGGTCATACGGAAATCTACTTACAAGCGGGGGCTGACAAATAAACCAAGTAAACTATGCCCAACTTGTCTCTACTTCAGTTGTGAAAAGAATCACTTAAGATACTACACAACTCGAGTTAATTATGTCTTACAAACGCGAACGTGCATCCATACGTTGCTTCAATTACAACCCTGTAGTTACGTATCCGTTTTTGAATGGCTTTATTGCAGAAGAGAATGATTGTATATAATTGACAAGAACAAGATCAGCCGACCAAGGTTACATGTTAATCCGATAAATACCACAAAGGCAAATATCTCCTACCTGTGCTTCACAAATATCTAGAGAAGTCTTTATAAACATTAGGTAAATCCCACGGAGAAACTACTACCTAATAATGAATGACTACTGTTAGGGCATTGTCCGGTCAAACCCACTAGCGTTGGTATGTCAAGCTAGTTGTCAGTTTTAGGTGTCAAAACACAATTCTTGATTTAGCCTACTAGAGTTTAGATTTCGAAATTGGGATATAGACTAAGTAGTTGAGACCTTGAAGACGAATACTGTGAAGACAAAGAAGACATCAATTATTCTTCATCGACAAAAGGTTAGTAGAAGTTATGACTTTTATGGAAATTCTTCTATTCTACTTTCTCTATCTTTCGAAATAGTCGGCTACTTTAGTAGTGTTATAATAGCGATTGAGATCGTGTTCTTGGCTAAATGATCATGTTCCATGACTAGTGTTTTGTTCCCGCAAATACTATGGTTACAAGAATGTATGAGATAGATTCGATACCATTTGTCCATTGCAATGGTTTGCTTGAAAATCGCTTGTTAGATATGGGTGAATCTAAAGGAGTACTCTTGAGCAAGATTCCAGTGGATTACAGCTGAGGACGTCTCAGACGTCTAAGTAATGGTTAAGCCCAGAACTTCCAGCGGATCCTAGTTAACCCTAATCTGAAGGTCGGACGGTTCCCGAACCGTACGCGAAACAGAAACTCAGAAATTTTACTGAGTTCCAAAGTGTCATTTAAGTACGCGTACCTACGTGAACTTCTAAATCGATACTTTTGGTTGTTCTTCAGATGGACGGTTTGCGAACCGTCCCAGGTGAATATTCGTTGGAATTTTCACACGGGTTAAACTCTGAACTCCTTTATATCTTAGTTGGACTTGGATTATCACGAAATATCTTATGTGGTTCATCTAACGGTTCTCAATGTGTCAATAAGATAAAGATTATCTCTGGTTTGTTGGATTTCTATCTTGAAGTGTTTTTGAGCTAACAAAGCACTTGGCAGATAAATGTTTAATGAATTCCAATTGAGATTAATCTCTATTACTTGGTTTGCAAGTTTAGGGTTTCCAAAACTTGTGGGACAAGTAATTGATTGCTTTATTCCAAAGCAACCTATCTTATTGAATGTTATAAATAGAGGTGTCTATGGACGAATACTGCAAGCATCAAGCATACGTGAAGGTCCTTAGGGAAGTGAACGTAAACTCTTTTCACTTCGGTGAACGCTTATTGTGGTATAGTCATCTTCTATTAGGTAAGCAGTTCCTCACGGGATTTACCTACGACTAGAAACACTTCTCTTGAGAGTTGGGAAGCACAGGTAGGAGATTGAGACCTTAGTGGTTGAAATCGGAGTAACTGTAAACTTGGTAACCTGATCACATTCTTGTCTATTCTACGGTCCTTCTCTTCTGATATAAGGCCATTCAAGAACTGATACGTTACACACAGGGTTTCGAAAGGAAGCAACGCATGGCTGCACTCGGTGTTGTAAGACCTAGTTAGCTCCAGTTGTATAAGTTTCTTAAGTGATTCTTTTTACAACTGAGGTAGAGACAAGTTGGGCATAGTTTACTTGGTTTACTTGTCAGCCCCCGCTTGTAAGTAGATTTCCGTATGACCTGGAGAAATCCGAAGGAAGTCACTTTGTGTATGTCAAACTGATAGAGGACAGTTCAAACATACAGTTGACAGTTGAGGTTGCAAAGCCGGAATTGTTGACACAAGCCTTTAACAGCGGTTAAAGCAACTCCTAGGCCTGTAACGGACGTCAGCTAGGGGAATCAAGTGCGTGACGATCTGTGGGGGATCTAGAGACGTAAGGAGTGTGACAGTAGCCATATCGCTTGGAGGGTTGGAATTGGTCTCTGCTACATCCCAGACCGAAGTCTTATAGTAGGCTAGTGTTTGTAGTCAGTTTGTACTGTGCGGTGTTCAGTCTGGACGAGGTCCCGAGGTTTTTCTACAAGTTGTAGTTTCCTCGTTAAAAAAATCTCTGGTGTCTTGTGTGCTTTACTTTCCGCATTATATTCTCTGATTATATAATTAAAGCAAACACAAGAAGTACGTTATTCATAACCTGACGTTAATTCCAAATCTTGAATAAAGATTTACAGAGACTTGTCTTTGTAGGAATTGATCACTTGTGATCACAACTCAGGTTATATAGATCTGGATATTGATTTTTGAGATCGTCCAGATCTGACCATAAGTCTCATGAGCCCAAACGAAAAGTTGGTTGT
>JAJJMA010119491.1:0-49542 GCA_023529015.1 Papaver nudicaule
GGTCATGCATTTGCCGTACGCCACGACATCTGGATCTGTTACTTCACCTTGTTATCTGTAATGTTTGAGCAATGTACTGTAATGGTTGGTAGGAAGATTTGTCGACCGTCGGCAGAAGTGGGTTAGTAGGAAGATTTGTCGACCGTCGGCAGAAGTGGGTTGGTAGGAAGATTTGTCGACCGTCGGCAGAAGAGGGAGAAAGAGAGGAAGATAGTTGATACCCGACCTACATAAGTTTCTGAGGTCATCCCCCATCAAAGAGCTACAGTTGGGTCTAAAATTCTTCCCCCCCACGTAATTCTTTCCCCCCCTAAATCAGGATTCCTCTCTTCTCAAGTGAAGAAGTTTTCTGGTTGCGGAGACTTTCATATCGTCTGTTCAGGGAGGAATGGACATGAGGGGAAGACATTGTGCTGAGTGCGAGTATACAGAGTTCGAATCATGTGAGGATGGTTCATATTACTGCCAACGCTGTCATGTGGAGTATATAGAGTATATAGAAGTTGAACCGCCACCCATAGTTGAGAAGGTCATTAATCAAGTCAAGCCACGGCCACCTTTTGATTATATGGTTGAATCATATTTTGCTTGTGAGATTCTGATGCCTGCTGCTGAACTACATTTTATGCTCAGTGAACCGGCCCAAAAATCTTCTGACCAATGTAATGATGGGTTGAGTTTGAAACTGTCCAGTAAGAAAATCAGCATCTCTACACTGGTTGAACTTGAGGCAGAGCAATTCACAGTACTGAAGAACATTTTTGGAGAAGAAAGCTTATCCTTGAAGGTTCCTTATAAAGATTTTATGGTGAGTTTGAGGTTGATGGGTGTAGTGAAGGCATCTAGTTTTGTTCTTGCTTGTACAACACGCTCCATGTAATAGCACATTTAACATGGTACACGTGGCAAGATCCGAAGATGGAAGCAACTTAACACAATACAACCGCAAGCACCAGGGAGAGACCAAAGTTACTTCTTCAGATCCCGAGACAGTTCAAAATCAACGGTCAAGAAAAGGACGAAGGGTTGATAAAACGTGGCGCAGTCATGCAAGAAGAAGGATGAAACGTGGCAATCGCATAGAGGGTGGTTGAAACGTGGCAGTTGCATTACATGCAACGGATCTGTGTACGACCGAGACGTGGCGCAACCACAGCCAAGCATTATTCTGGAAGGGAACGCGTTCTCTTCAACCCGTGCGAGAATGATGCAAGCATACGAACCCGTACACCCGTATAGTAAAGAAACCGTACGGGCTAGTCTGTGAACAGTGAATATGATGTAAGTTCTATAAATACATGACTCCCCTAAATGAAGAGGGGGTCGACAAAAAAGAGAGAGAAGAGAGGAGAGAGGGTTTATTCATAAATCCAATCTTAACTTAGAAACAAAGAGAAACTAGGAATACACCATTGTAAGTCCGATTAATCACTCAAATACAACTTTTATATCTCCAGTGATTCTCATCCATGAGATGAGAAGTTCTTTCACTTATATTACTTCATGTTAAGTCTAAATCATATCAGTTAGGATCTCATGTATGTATTAGCATAATCGTAATCTACTTCTATATCTCACTTCATCACTTCAAAGTAATCATGTAGATCACGCAGCTATGCATCCCGTGCGGGATCTGCTATACATTTTCGTATTATAGAGTAAATATGTTAACCCTTGCTGGTATCTTCAGAAATAAGGTCACGGGTAAGGGTTTTCTTCAAAGTTATATCTTAGGATATCATTATTGTGTCGCACTCACATTAATGCTGCGATATTGATTGTGAGCTCTTGATCTAAGCAAATAGGTTTTTGCGCTCACACTCCAAGTTGTACCTTAAGGGTGGCACTACCGAATCGTTCCTGACACCCTTGCAATTTTAATCTAATATGGAACTGCGACCCCGACTATTGCTAATTGATTTTGAGTTGGATGCTCATAGGCTTTATCAAGTTACACACAATGAATTGATCAAAACATATCTGGTATTTTTATCGTGAGAATGTGACTGGGCAAGATATTATGGATGCTTTGAGATTGAAATTTAATGTTATTTCAGCCATATTTTTTTTTCATTTTTTTAATTTTTATTATTAATCATCGTGCAAAGTAAGAGGATTACAAGAGTTGGATGGGAGCCTGGAAACAAGCTGGGTTTCAATTCCTTTTTGAATGACAACTCCTATCCTATGGAAAATAAAATTTTCCATTATAACGTTCGCATCATGGCTACCCATATAATTGCGCAATCTCTTCAGAAACTCCACAGTATCACTACCCAACTCCCCCAACATGGTAAACGCTAGCACACCAAAACCAAAGCCATGAATAGTACAGTTAGCTAGATCATCCAATCGTCAAGCTCCCAGTTTTCTCTCTCCTCTCCCGCTCTGGCGATTTCAAAAACTCTTTTCAAAACTCTAGATTATGCTTTGAATCTCTAAACTTTGATTAACTAGGATGATTTTCGCATCATAAACTGCATCTATAGGATTAGATTTCCACATTTTTTTGTTAATCATGTCATTCATCTCCTTCATATAGATCTAGATTTAATAGTCATTGCTGTTTGCATCATAAACTGCATCCATAGGTTTAGAACTGCTTTGCTAGGTTTAATCATGTCATCCATCCTCATACACGTCTAGTATTAACAATATCTGATTTACAACCTGGTCTTAAGTTTATGTCTCTGTTGCATTGATTTAATAGGTCCTCTGTCAAGGTACATTAGATTATCCTCTTGGTTTTTAAGATCTGAAAAATTCTTTCATCTGTAACTCACTATGTCTGCTTTCTAAGTTTCTTTTTTGCAGATCCTCCCCAGATTCCCATCCGTAGTATACCAAGTCGTGGTAGCTCTAAAGCATTCATGCTTTGAGTTGTTATAAGCAAGTCGTGCAAGTTTGTTCAACAAGTCGTGTTGTCCCCCCAATATACCAGTTCTATCAGGCAAAGGTCGTTTGCGAAACTATCTTTATTATCATCGGAAGTTCTTCCTCTTCTTTCTCCCATTTTTCAATCATGAATATCATCAAGTCAGTTCTCTCAATAGTCCCAAAAACAAACTCATACCCTCAACCTCTCGAGCAAAGAATATCCCTTAATTTTCGGAGAAGAATCAGGCTATTCTCCCTCCAATTGGAAATTCAAACTATATCTGACTGTAGTCAGCATAAACCTAACTGGCAAATATTTTCTTACCAGAAATATCAGATTTTCCCTCCTATAAAATGTAGGGTTCTGCCTTATAACCCTATAGGATACCCACGGTTCTTCACAAAACTCATAAACCCTAAACCTCCTCTGTTTAAATCTCAAACCATCTCTATACCTTACCCAATCGACATGAGCAGTCAAGACCAACCAGCCATTGAAGAAATATCTACCAATATGGCAGCCACAACCTTAACATCAGCCACTTTCAAGCCAATCAGAAGATCAGTTGTAACAGCTGAAATCATTAATCAGGCGGCGAATGAATGGTCTGCTAGTGTACTAGGGAAGTTCTTTGGCGATGAGATCATAGACTATGATGATGTCAAGGAGCATGTTAAGCGTATCTGGAGAAAACACAAAAAAGTCGATGTTCAGACAAAAGGTGTCAACTTGTTTGTCTTCAAGTTTCAAGAAGAGAAATCAGTTGCAGATGTAATCAAGAGAAGTCCATGGACAATGGATGGTTTTCTTTTGTTGTTGCAAAAATTTGATCCAAACAAAGCAGTAGCTGAGTATAAGTTCGAGAAACAGATATGGAGTGTTCAGTTCAGGGGCTTGGGCAACATTCCCATCACTAACAAGATCATGGATGAGATGTGCAAAGACTTAGGGCGAAGAATAGTCCGTAACAGCAGGAACTCGAGAGGAATAATATCAACTACGGCCAATGTGGAAATCAAACTCACTGATCCTCTAAAAGGAGGAGGATGGATAGACAATCCAAAGGGTGAAAGAATATTCATAGTCTATCATTATGAGAAACAACATTACCGTATCTGTAGAAGATGTTTTGTAGTGGATCATGACACATCAAAGTGTGAAACAATTGAGCTGGAATTAAAGCTAGCTAAAATGTCAGATGAGGCTTATCTTGCTTGGACCCAATCTGAGGAAGGGAAGGAAGTGTTGGCAATCAAAACACTAAATCTGGAAGCAGTAATGGATTCTATTGCAGAATACAATGATGAATCAGCTGATCTGGAAATGCAAGAATGTGAAAATCAGTAAAACAACCGGAAAACAAAGAGACTAAGGGAGGACAAGACCACTGCTATGAGTCAATCCGATCAAACATTTCAGATTACTACACACAATAACCCTGTCTTTGAAACAGAGGAACATGTGGTTACTTCGATGATAATGAACACAAGTACTGGTCTGAATGTTGGTACGGGGGGAAGGCAAACTAGCAGCTCAAGTGTGGGTGTGGTGCAACTAGTTGGGAATCATTCAGAAGGAGCTGCACCTAAGGTAAAACCTTTTCAAAAACTCAAGTTACAATTTTCCCTATATTGGTCATTTTCACTTGTCATCTTAATTTCCTTTCCAAGTTTTGATTGTCATTTTTCTCTTCGTCGGCTTAATTTGCATCATTACATTGCATTCAATATTTCGCAATCATTTGCATTAAAGTATTGCATCAAATTTAGAGCATCATCATTACAGAACTCTCTTCTTATTTATTTCAGCAAACCAGTTTATGCAATAACTCCTGTAAATCATATAGTCATTAAGCATTTAATACTAGCTTCTCATCATTATCATAGTAGTTATTACTGCATCGGTCTACTTTCACTATATCCAGTTATTCTAAAGCATTACCATAATAATCATTTCATAATTAGAGGTCACATAGACACGTATGTCATTCATTTTCAACCTAGCAGATGCATAATCAGTTGTTACAATAGGCATAGTAAGACACTCCATTTTCATCGTAGCTCAGAATCAGGTATTCAAATTGAATCAAGTATTAAGCATTCATTGCATCATTGCATATCAGTGTCTCATTCAAACTCACCAAATACAATCATGAATGTTTTATCTTGGAACACACAAGGTTTTAAAAAAGCATCAGCTAGAAATCACTTAAGATATCTGATTAAAACCCATAACCCAGATATAATATTCCTTTGTGAAACCAAGCTTAGTAGTGATAAACTGAAGCCTCTTCTTAAGCCATTTCAATATCCTCATCATGCAATACTGGATTCCGTTGGCCTTTCTGGTGGACTGGTGCTAATGTGGAAAGATGGTTTTTCATGCGAAGTTGTAAGCATTGAGAATAATATGATCCATGCCATAGTTCAAACAGATCCAAGCAAACCGGAGTGGCTTCTAAGCTGTGTTTATGGTTACTCTAAACCAGAAAAGAAAGCTGTACAATGGGAATTCATACAAGAACTTGGTCAAAATATTCAGCAACCGTGGCTCTTATTGGGAGATCTGAATATCCATTTTTCTGACAGCATTAATATTCCAAATACGTCGACAGATGGTGGCATTTCTTCGTTACTTAAATCAGTCGGCTTAGAGGATATATGATACACAGGCAGGAACTTCACTTGGTCCAGCAACAATGAAGGCACATGCACAAAGAAATCCAGAATTGACATGGCGCTTGTCAACCCCGATTGGTTCACGGCTTTCCCTCATTCCAGATTACTACATTTAGTTCAGAAAGGCAGTGATCACTGTCCTATTTACTTCTTAGCTGACAGCAATCAAAATAAGATGTGGAAGCCTTTTAAATTCTTTTATACTTGGCTCCACGATAAGACTTGTGCAGTTCAAATTGCTAGTGCTTGGGAAAAAAGTGTTGAGGGTACACCTGCTTTTAAGCTAATGAAAAAGCTTCAATTTACTAGAGCAGCTCTAAGTAAATGGAATCGTGATTACTTTGGGGACATAAATCTTAGAGTGGATACACTACAACAACAGCTACTATCTCTTCAACAACAACCCATCACAGATCAGTCTAGTGCTCAAATCAGTGAAGTAAGTAAAGACATCGACAAGTGGCTCAAGATACAACATGATTTCCAAAAACAAAAATCGAGAGATACTTTCATCAAAGATGCAGATAACAATACAAAGTACTTCCACACAGTAACAAATAGAAAGAGAGCTAGAAACAACATCGACAGTTTGATGGATACTAATGGAGCATGGCTGCATACAAGAGAAGAGTTGGCTAATCTGCTGACATCCAACTTCAAAGAGATAAGCACGACAGTCAATCCAGTCATCCAAGATCAACACTATGCTTCAATTCCTTCCATTGTTACTGCATCTGAGAATGCATCGCTGCTTGCTATTCCCACACATGAAGAGATACACTCAACACTCAAAAAAATGGAGAATTGGTCCTCCCCGAGGCCGGATGGCTTCCCAGCTGGATTCTATAAAACACAGTGGTCAACAGTCAGTAATGAGGTATGTGTTGTAGTTCAACAGTTCTTCACTACAAGATTTATGCCTAAGCATCTTAACAAAACCTATATTTCTCTAATTCCAAAGAAGAAGAAATCAATAGTTCCAGCAGATTTTCGTCCTATAGGGTTATGCAATACTTCATACAAGATTATTTCCAAGATTTTGGTGAAGAGAATGAAGCCGTTGATGGACAGGATAGTATCACCTTACCAAGCTGCATATGTTTCCGGTAGACTCATTAACGATAATACAATCATTGCCCAGGAAATCATACATTCCATGAAGCAAAAACAAGGAGATGAACGGTGGCTAGCTCTCAAGCTTGACATGTCCAAGGCATTCGACAGGCTTGAATGGTCCTTTCTCATAAAAGTCCTATCCTCTTTTGGCTTCTCTGACGACTGGTGCCAAATGGTATACCAATGTATAAGTACAACATCACTTGCAGTCTTATTAAATGGGTCACCTTGTAAGGAATTTCACCCTACTCGAGGAGTTCGACAAGGAGACCCACTTTCACCGTATTTGTTTATATTGGCAATGGAGTTCCTATCAAGAACTCTTGCTTCTGCCCATGCAAACAAATCTATTGAAGGGATCTCTATAACCAGAGAAGCCCCAGCTGTCAATCATCTGCTATTCGCAGATGATTGTCTTTTATTTACTCAAGCTAAGATGACAAGTGTGTACAGTATTTTGGAGATAATGGAGATGTTTGGCAACCAATCGGGACAAGTTATAAACTTCGAAAAATCAGCTGTATACTTCTCTAAGAATGTAATTCCGGATGTATGTGATGGACTTAGAGGAATATTGGGTGTGAAACTCATGGAAGGAAAGGAGAAATACCTTGGTTCTCCTTTGTTACTTGGAAGGAACAAGATATAAGCTTTTGAAGAAGTTAAATCATCGTTTCAAAGACGACTAGATGGCTGGCAATCAAAATCATTGTGTCAAGCAGGAAGAAGCACTATGGTAAAGCATGTTCTTAATGTTACGCCATCATATCAAATGAGTACCTTTAAAATACCAAAAACTCTACTAGGTCAACTGGAATCTTTACAGCGTAGATTTTGGTGGGGTTATAAATCCAACAGGGGAGCTTGCCTACTGTCATGGGAGCAACTTTGCAAATCAAAAGACGTAGGAGGTCTAGCATTCAGAGATTTGGAAGGTTTGAATCACGCACTCCTGACTAAGTTGGCCTGGCGCATAAGTACACAACATGATACACTTTGAAGCAGACGCCAAGACAGTAGTGCAATCTATCAATGCAGACTCTCGTCTTGTCAGATGGGAGAATAGAAGACATATCAGAGATATCCAGTTTCTTTTAACTAAATTTATAGTTAGTAGTATTTCTTATGTTGGTAGAGACAGCAATGGAGTAACAGACGCTATCTCCAAGCACTGTCGTAGAAATAATAGCAGCTTTGAACTATCTGATTCATTCTTTCCTTGGATTACAATGGAACTTTGTAAAGACAGAGAAGCTGTCACTAGTTGATTATTAATAAAAGTTTTAGTTATCAAAAAAAAAAAATAGTACACTTAGCTAAATATTTGTCCCTTTTACGAGAGACAACATTCTCAATCGCTTGGCCAGGAATAAAAGAGCATACCCCACCACCCGTGAAAGGAGAGACACCAGTAATATCCATACACACGTCATGCCCATTATCCCAGTTATACACAACGATATCTGCTAGTCTCAGAGCCAATCCAATATTAGAGATGAAACCCAGATCTACTTCCTTCCTAGCTGGAACACCTTCCTTCCTAGCTGGAACACCTGCCCGATAACAAATATCAGCAAAAGTATCACGAACCAGTCGTGCCTATACTTGAGACCCACCTCATGCGAACAATGCAAGGCATGATCCCCAAAAATATCTGTCTCTCTACCACAACTAGAACATGTATCTCCTTCTTCAGAAAGAGGGATCCAAAGACTATAGCGCAGAATAGCTCTAATTTTTTGGGTTCCAGTTTTTGATTAAGCCCATCAATCAAAATGGCCAACAAATAGTCTTGCGCGTGCTTGATTCTATTGCTCTGCCATAGTGCTGAATCATTAGAGACTTAACTAAACGACTCATAACCATCTTAGCGATGTGGGACTATAGTCTTATACAAAGACTTAACTAAACGACTCATAACCATCTTAATGATGTGGGACTAAAAATAGAATTGAAATAATAAACAAAGACAAATAAGAATAAAAGAGTTTAACTAGACTTGGAACTTTAAATGCGGTATTGCATCAGTCCCCCCTTCTTGAATAGAACTCGTCCTCGAGTTGGCTGAAAGAACAAAGAGTTCATTATCTCCATGAAAAGTGAAGATTTCTTGAACATTAAACACATTAGAAATTGTCCAATCATTTAGTAGATCAATCACATAATCATTGTCACTGATCTTCTTCAACACTTTGGATAGACCATATTTCTTCATCTTTGTCTTGTTACAGGTTCGAACTGGAAACCTTTCCTTCCTCAAGTGAATCATGACTAATTCTCCTTCTTCAAAATTCTTGAAACACTTGTGTTTGTCATCATCTTCCTTGTACTTTGCATTAGACTCTTCCATCTTTGCCTTTAATTCATCATGAAGTTTAGATGCCTTTCCAATCATGTTATCAGTTTTAACATTGGAGTCAATACTTTTAGGAAGTACAACCAAATCCAGCGTTTGGTTTGGTACTTTAGAGTACACAATTTCAAATGGAGTCTTACCCGTAAAACGGTTTAATGAAGTATTAAAAGCGAACTCCATATGAGGTAATAATGTATCCCACTGTTTGTTGTTTTCAACAAATTTATCTCTAATCAAATTGCCCAAAGATCGATTAACCACTTCAGTTTGGCCATCTGTTTGAGGATGAGTAGTAGTGCTGAACAAAAGTTTAGTTCCCAGACGCATCCATAAGGTATTCCAAAAATAGCTTAAGAATTTAGTATCACGATCAGAAGTAATGGATTTTGGAATTCAATGCAAACAAACTATTTGTTTGAAGAACAAATAAGCTATGTTAGAAGCATCAATAGTCTTCTTGCAAGCAATGAAGTGACCCATCTTGGAATAACTATCAACCGCCACCATGACTGAATCATTCCCTTTTGCAGTTCGTGGTAATCCAAGAATAAAATCCATGCTAATGTCAACCCAAGGAGCTTCAGGCACTAGTAAAGGAGTGTATAAACCTCTGTTCTGAATTGTACTCTTTAATTGCTGACAAACCATACATTTTTGTACTTATTTCTGAATATCACGCTTGAGTGAGGGGCAATAATATCTTGCTGTAACAAGTGATATTGTCTTGTCTCTACCAAAATATCCACCAAGTCCACTTCCATGCAATTCACAAATAAGATGAAGACGTAAAGAACCATTAGGGATGCAAATACGGTTACCTTTTAAAAGAAAACCATCTTGAATGAGAAAATCACCAACTCCATGAGATAATGAATTGCACTTCTCCCAAATTGGTTTGAAGTCCACATCATCAGCATATATGTCGTTGATATAATCAAAGGCAAAACTATCATTGAATACTCGCAAGAAGATGACTTCTTCTGCAAAATTTTCCACTCTTGTGCTTGATAGAGAAGGTGTACTTGTTAATGGTTGATAACCATCTGTCATGCATACAGTTAATTTACCTTTGCAGAAGTTTGTAAAAACTTCAAAGCATTGTTGTCTATATTGATAACAAACTTACGGTGAACCAAGTAGGGCGTCATTGCTTAAGTGCTTGAACAAGTGCAAGTAATTCCAGCTCATAAGTAGACCATTTTTTCTGAGTATCAGAATTTTTCTCACTGTAATAAACAACTGGATGTTCCTCTTGTGATAAAACTACTCCAATACCAATGATAGATTCATCATAATTTACCTGAAAAGGTTTACAGAAATCCGGCATTACAAGAATTGGGGTTCTACATAACTTTCCCTTAAGAGTGTTGAAACTCTTATCAACCTCTTCATTCCATAGAAATTTATCTTGCTTCAAACAATTGTTAGTGGTGCAGCAATGGTGCTGAATTTTTTCACAAAACGTCTATAGATAAAAGCTAAACCATGAAAACAACGCACATCTTTAATGGAAGTAGGAACATGCCATTCTTGTATGGCTTTAACCTTAAGAGGATCCACATGAATACTCTTAAAAGAAACCACATAGCCTAAGAATGTTACTTCAGATGACATGAACGTGCACTTCTTCAAATTCAAAAATAAGGAGTTATTATATAACACCTTAAATACTAGAGAAAGATGATTGAAATGTTCTTTTTCGCTTCAATTGAAAATCAAGATATCATCAAAGTAAACAATAATAAAAAATGGTTGTAGAAACTAATTCATGATCAGTCGCATAAAAGTACTTGGGGCATTAGACAACCCAAATGGCATGACAAGCCATTCATATAACACTTCTCTTGTTTTGAATGCAGTTCTCCATTCATCTCCTTCTCGAATTCTTATTTGATGATAACCACTGCGCAAATCAAGCTTAAAGAAAACAATAGTTACAAAAAGAAAATCTTTCATATCATCAATACGAGGAATAAGATATCTGTAAGGAATTACAATTCCATTCAAACCTCTACAGTCAATGCACATTCTCCAGCCAATATCTTTCTAGTAAATCAAGATATCATCAAAGTAAACAATAACAAATTTGCTAAGTAGTCCTTTAACTAATTATGCACCAAGAAAGCAGGACAAGCACAATGACTATTACTTGGTCTAATTAGTCCTTTAGATAGTAAATCATTGACTTGCCTTTGTAAAATCTCATGTTCAGAAGGCCTTAACCTATAATGAGCTTGGTTGGGTAGAGAAGCTCCAGGTATAAGATCACTTTGATGTTGCAAATCCCTTAAAGGTGGTAAGGTCACAGACAACTCCTCTGGAAACAAAGCATAAGATTTAGAAAGCAAAGGTTGTACCTTAATAGGAATCTCAACCATGGGTTTAGTGTCTTCATGAGAACTCAGAGTAAAAGTATTGGCTAAAGACTTAGAGATTGTTGCAACTAATGGACTAGTCTTCTCATCACAATGTTCTTTGATCACTAAGGTAGATTTTGAAGGACAAAGAATCTTCGTTTTGTCTTTCCACGTAAAAGTGTACATATTTTCAAAACAGTTGTGTACTGCTCGAATATCATACTGCCAAGGACGTCCAAGAACAAGATGTGTAGCATTCATATCAATAACATCACATAAAACTGAATCTTCATATCCAGGAAATGAGAAATGCACCACGCATTGATGAGTAATCCTTTGAGTTGAAGAACTATTAACCCAACCAACAGAATAAGGTTCAGGGTGTAGAGTAACTGGTAACTTTAACTTCTGAACTACATGAGCTGCAATGTAGTTATCAACACTTCCACTGTCTATAATCGTATCACAAACTTTGCCACCAATGAAACATTTGGTCCTAAATATGCTATGTCTTTGAGAAAAACAAGGTTGTGTAAGCATAAGTGGACGAATCATACCCATGAATTGCTCTCCATAGACTTCGTTGATTCCTGGGTTTTCATCATTAGTAACTTCATCTTCATAAGTATCAAATTCTTCCGACTCATTGAAAGGTTAAGTTTCTCCACTAAAACCATGAAACTTACGACAATCAGCAGAAGTATGTCCAGTTTGATTACAATTGTTGCACTTATCTCCTCTATACCTAGAATGAACGTTTGTTGGCTTAGAATGAGGTGGAAACTGTTGTTGATTTATGTTAGAATTACAAAGCGGTGTAGGCTTAGGATTTAATTGTTGTTGTGTAGCAGTTTCAACTGGAGATGGAAGTAAGGCAGAAGTATTAGCTGGCATTGGTGCTTGAGAGAGTTGATTGGTTGTTGTTTTTGTTGTGGACGAGAAGAAGGAAACGACACATCATCTTGAGAACCATAATTGACACCATAAGATGGTGTGTTGTCTTGATAATTAGCAGACTAAGGTTGTGAAGCTCTAAGCTTTAATACGAGTTGGACGAGGTTGTTGAGGCCTGGAAGAAAGAATAAGAGGCCTCTCAATTTTGATAGCTTGTTAAATAGCTTATACCATAGTAAAAACAGATTGTGTCATACCATGCTGAATTAAACGATTCAAACCCTCAATAAATCTTGCTACCAATTGCTCCTCAGAATCATGTAACTGGTTGCGAGCCACCAAATTGTAGAAATCAGCTACATATTTTTCTACAATTCGTGCTCCTTACTGACAATTTTGTAGCTTCACAAAAAGTTGTTGTCGGTAATCCTGAGGTAAGAACTTATCTCTGAGTAACTTCCTAATTCTTTCCCAAGTATGTGCCGGAGGTTTACCATATTTGACTCAATCTTCACACAACTTTTCCCACCAAGCAGCAGCTTCACCTTTAAGCTTATAAGCAACCAGTTTCACTTTAGATTGGTCGGGTATCTTCATAAATTGAAAGAAAACCTCAACTTCATAAAACCAATATAATAATTCTTCTATTTTGAAACTTCCATTGAAGGATGTGTAGATGGTGAAAAATGGGAGAGGGACAAGATTGTCAAAATACTCTCGAAAACATGTCTTATTAAAGGCAGTCGCCTATTCAGTCTCATCTCTATAGCTCAGAATGCAATTCATTCCATGAGCCGAACAAACTCTCTATGAGCTCTCTCTTATAACTCCGGTGGAGAGGGTAATATCATAGCGCAGTACTAACGATCTCACCAACATATTAAACCCATCGATCAGCTCAGAGCCAGACCTCGCTTGATGGTACACGGTGAAAGATCAACAGAGACGTATCCTCATGGATTTCCTCTTAAAATACGACTCAATACACGAGTCTTGGTGCAAACCTCAGAAATATCGAAGCTCCAGGTCGGTCTGAGCTCTCTGAGAAGCATACACCAGCCTAAATAGGCCTAAGCGGACCTAATTCCCAAATTCAGGAAGGTCTAGCATACCATGGATAAAGACGCCATGACCTCAAGTGTGTTGTAGCATAAGCACTCACACCACGACTAAGGCACAGGCTGTCCAAAGTCGAGCTTGGCCAGATGCCAAAGCCATAAACGCCACATAGCATGGCACTACAAACCATGAAAAACCATGGATTCACAAGAAATCAGCCTTGGCCAAGAGGCCAAGGCCATGGTACAAGGTGCCACAAATTTACTTGACCTTGGCCAAAGGCCAAGGCAATAACGAAAATAGCAGGAAGTAGGCTAGGCCTTGGCCACAAGCCAAGGCCGTGGCGCCATACTCCATGGCGCCACAATAAATAGGCATTGGCCACAGGCCAAAAATCGTGGCGCCATAATTCATGGCGCCACAACAGGATGGCCCTGGCCAAAGGCCAAGGCCGTGGCGCCATGAGCCATGGCGCTACTACGATTAGCGCCAAAGGCGCGTGCCAGGATGGCCAAGGGCCAAAAACCATGGCGCCATCATTCATGGCGCCACAACAGGATGGCCTTGGCCAAAGGCCAAGGCCGTGGCGCCGTGAGCCATGGCGCCACAACTAGCGCCAAAAGCGCATGCCAAACTAACCTTGGCCAAGGGCCAAGGCCGTGGCGCCATGAGCCATGGCGCCACCATAACTAACGCCAAATGCGCGTTCAAACCAACCTTGGCCATGGGCCGTGGCGCCATGAGCCATGGCACCACCATAACTAGTGTTAAAGCGCAATCAAGCACTTGTGGCCTTGGCCAAAGACCAAGGCCACTCGACATCACACCATGTTGGTTACGACAATCAGTCGTACAACCCTACTCTACTCAACTCAACTACGCAATAGCCGCGTACCACTCACTCGAGATATCAAGACGTCACACGGGGGGATAACTTTAGGGGTATTGGTCTGGCGGTCTACGACAGTTGAAAGAAACTGATGGAGATAGTGGGCAGTTACGAGCAGATGGCACGAGTGGGCATGTTCCACACAACTCAGGCAGTTACGGAAACCAACGCATGTCCTCTGCTCATTCACTCTTCCACGACGTCCACCTTCTCTGTCGAGAGATCAGGGTGAGTTCAAACTATAAATAGAGGCTTCCTCTATCTTCCAAGGCAGAACGTTCAGAACAACTAGAACACCGAGAACATCCAGAAAACACACGGAGCCTCAGAGAAAACACCTGAGAATCTAAACTCGTTCTAGCCCTTGGAGATTTCCAGTCGACTTCACGACGGGAATCTTGAACTCTTACACCCAAAAACTCACCTTCAACCTGATCTCAAGTTTCTTCGATGTTTCCCTCCCTAGACCAACCTCTATCCTCTCTGTGACCGAAGCAAGGTGGGAACGGCCATCCTTGGTTTAGGCTTGCCTTGTTCGACTTTGATCTCCGAGCACTACGAAAGTACCCAGAGACGGTACATTGTTTTTGCAGGTAAAAACATGATGGTATATCAGTCTTCAACTTATATTCAGGTAAAGAGCTATAAGGGCTTTATCCAGTTTTAAGCCACTTGTCTTCCGTCCAAATCTTCTCTTGTTCATCTTCGAAATTATCATTTTCATCGATGTCAAGGTGTACAACAGAGATTTTCTTTTTGGTATGACCAATAAAAGTTTCATGTTGTAACTTCTTCTTCAGTGAAGCTAAGATTTCTGGTAGAATATCATCGTTGAACGAAAGGATTCTTACTAGAAGAATTATGTTTTGGAGTCTCATATGTATTCTTCTTGTCTCTTTTGTCTTGTTTAAGAGTTTCTTCTTGCTGTAAATTAAGATGTATGCATAATTTAGAAAGAGTGCTCTTCATATCATTGAAATCTTTTCTATAATTCGAAGTAAAATCTTCGACTTTTTTTTTATCATCAAACTTTGCATTGAAAGTGTTGTCATCCATTGATAGAAAACAAAGTTATAGAGGAAAAACTAGGTTTTGCAGAAAAATAAAAAGAAATTGTTTTTATTGTTTTTTTTCTCTGGTTTTCAGAATTAAATAATAAATAAACTAGTTTTTTTTTTTTTTGATAAAAACCATAGTTGTGAAAAAAAAACTAGGTTGCGAAAGCTTAACACGATCGTATTTAGATGAGAATCTAAAGAACAAGTCTTTAGATACCAACTAATGTAGGACGGATAGGATCAAGGCAACACAGAGAGTGCAAAAGATGAGAAACGAATAAAGTTGAGAAGAAGATTGATAAAGAGATGAGAGCTTTGTGAAACTTTGATAATTGAATAATTATGATGATAATAATAATGTGTAATTAAATGTCTACAATTGAGTATGTAATAAAATCATCTACTTTGTTAGAAAAAAAATGCTATTTTTGGTACATATAAGACCATAGCGTACGGATAGCTACTTGTCTTGAAGAAAATATGCTACTTTGGGTATGTTCTAAGAAAATATAGATATATATTACTGTTAGAGGTCGCTATTCAAAGCGTTGTTTTTGGTAAAACAACGAGTGTTTCTGGTTTAGACATTACTATAAATGGCATCTTAAAGCCTGGTGTTTGAGTCCATAACAATACGCCATATATTAAGATTATGGGAAGACTTGATTACGATATAGGCAAAATATTTTCAAACCTTTCAAAAATTGGCCGCCGTACATTTTTCAATCGAAACCTTTTGGGTTACCTTAGATATTTGAAGTTTGTACTTTTTGAAAATTCTAGTGAAAGTTAACACTTTAGTCCCTCTCGTCATGATGAGGTCATTATCTGTGCATGGTCACAGTCAGGTCTGCTATCTTTTGTCATTTCATTAATAACATTCTGAGAAGTCATCCAACCACCTCCACTAACTCGTTTGGCACTTACCCACAATACTAACAGAGCAATGCTGTCAGAAAGTGTGTTTGTCTTCTTTTACAGATCTTCGGCGAATGGGTTCTACGGGTAAGAGTAGCAAAGCTCCGTCGGGCATGCCCCCAAGATATCCCATCACACCTACCCCGTTGACATTTCCCAATCGACCCGCCACCAGAAGTAGAGCACTAGAGCCAGCAGGGTTGCCAAATTGTCTTTTCGCGAGATAAGATTTACCTCGACGACTATCTGTACAACAACAAGTGAATCAGGATAAAGTCTTGCTAGAGGATATCAATCACCTGGAGGATGCAGCGGCGGCAATCGTACCTAATGAGTTGTTGCGAAGAGTCAGCGAACCAGTTGGTGGCGTTAGGATTACCCAAACGATGGTTGGCGAGTCATCTAATGCAACAGGTGGCACCCATAATACAGTAGGAGATACTACTGTTGGTGAAGCACCTAATGTAGTGGCGGTAACTCCAGCAGTAGTCGCCGAACCAACCAAAGCGGAAGATGCTCATCAAGTCGCCAATGGTAGTGGTACAGCGGTAGCACCCAGTATAACTTTGGATAGACTCATAGTAGTGGCCGATAACACAAGATCCACTAATACAACGAAGACCTTACTAGAGAAAACACTTGAGGCAAACAACCGGCAGGCAGCTCAGATGCAATTGAAAATGAAGACCGTTTTGCAGAGTCACAGAGAATTGATTGCGGAAAACAAGAAGATAATACAAAGTAGGAGTCATACATCTCGTCAGCACCACCCGCGGTTCAGAAAGAAGCGGGACTAGTACAATAAAAGTTTCTAACTCATCAGCAAAATACGATGAGAGAGGCAGAAGGAAGGAAACATCTAGAAGGAGCAGTGAAGGCTACGATGATTCTGGAAGGATGGATAAGGGAATAAAAAAAGAGGTTCGCCGACTAAAAAACAAAGTGGCAGCGATGGGAGGATCCGCAAAGGAGTCAAAGTTTGAAACAACACTCTCCGAGGAAAAATAGAGGCCCTTCAAAGAATGTATTACTTATGGCCACGTCTCTACAAGGTTTACCATGCCAAAGTTCTCGTCCATCTTTAATGGAACCGGGGATCCTGCTCAGCACCTAAGGAGTTATAAGCGAGACTTTGAGGCATGGGTAAACTCAGACCCCATAATGTGCATGGCATTTCCCGCCACTCTCAAAGATGAATCTTTGGCTTGGTTTGATGGGTTGGACGAAGGTAAAATTGGTTCATTCAACAAATTGGAGAGCAAATTCCTACGCACGTACATTCAGAATAACAGAAGTTTCCCAGGTGTGGAAAGATTGTTTAACATCAAGAAAAGACCATCAGAGACGTATATAAGTTTAATTCAGAGATGGAGAAAGCTTTGTAGCGAAGTAGGCACAACGGTATCTGATAAGGATAAGATAAGAGCGTTCATTAACTCTATGGAGACGTTAGACCCTATCTACCAAAATCTATTATGGGATGCGCCGAAAGACATGAACGCTATGAGAGATAAGCAAAATGAATGGATAAATTACGAAGAAATTCAGGCAGAGGAGCTTCGCTTAAAGAAAGAAAGAGTAAAGCAAATTCACTCAATCAACAGTTACTCCTTAGAAGAACAAGAAGAAATAAAAAATAGTACAGCTTAAAGCAGGACTACAGAAATTAGCGAAAGCTTCTTCCTCGGCTATGGTAGTACCAGAGACGGTGAAGCAGCAACAACAACAAGTAACCGCTGACCAGCATTGGAATTCTCAAAAGCGAGACCATTATGATGGCTGAGATAGGCAAGATAATCGAGGAAGAAATGATGGCAGAAGCGGACTTGACAATCGGCGAAACGGGAATGGCGATAGGAGGTACAACTGCGATAACATAAAATTTGGCAGAGGCAACCAGCAAGCTTTCCATGTGTTTTTACCTGTAAAAACAATGTACCGTCTCTGGGTACTTTTCGTAGTGCTCGGAGATCAAAGTCGAACAAGACAAGCCTAAACCAAGGATGGCCGTTCCCGTCTTGCTTCGGTCACAGAGAGGATAGAGGTTGGTCTAGGGAGGGAAACAACGAAGAAACTTGAGATCAGGTTGAGGATGTGTTTTGGGTGTAAGAGTTCAAGATCTCCGTCGTGAAGTCGACTGGAAATCTCCAAGGCTAGAAACGTGTTTCGATTCTCAGGTATTTTCTCTGAGGTTGTGTGTGTGTTCTAGGTGTTCAGATCGTTCTCAATGTTCTGCCTTGGAAGATAGCTCTATTTATAGTTTGCACTCACCCTGATCTCTCGACAGAGAAGGTGGGAGTCGTGGAAGAGTGAAGGAGTGGATGACATGCGTTGGTTTCCGTAACTGCCTGAGTCGTGTGGAACATGCCCACTCGCGCCATCTTCTCGTAACTGTCCACTATCTCCATCAGTTTCTTTCAACTGCCGTAGACCGCCAGACCAATACCCCTAAAGTTATCCCCCCGTGTGATGTTTTGATGTCTCGAGTGAGTGACACGCGGATATTGCGTAGTTGAGTTGAGTAGAGTTGAACGACTAATTGTCGTGACCAACATGAGTGCAGTGCCTCCGGGACATGAGTATAGGAGTGGCCTTGGCTGTTGGCCAAGGCCATAAGTGTTTTAACGCCATAGCCCAGCAGGCTACGGCCTTGGTCTCTGGCCAAGGTCAGTTTGGAACGCGCTTTGGCGCTAGTTATGGTGGCGCCATGGCTCATGGCGCCACGGCCTTGGCCTTTGGCCAAGGTCAGTTTGGAACGCGCATTGGCGCTAGGCCAAGGCCAGCTTGTTGTGGCGCCATGGATTATGGCGCCACGGTCTTGGCCTTTGGACAAGGCCAGCTTGTTGTGGCGCCATGGATTATGGCACCACGGTCTTGGCCTACTTGTTGTGGCGCCATGGAGTATGGCGCCACGGCTTTGGCCTAGCCTGTTTGCGACTATATCCCTCTTTACGGACTTGACCTTTTGGCCAAGGCTAAGTAGGTTTGTGGCGTCTTACGCCATAGCCTTGGCCTCTTGGCCAAGGCTGATTTTTTTGAATCCATGGTGGCTCATGGTTTGTGGTGCCATGCTATGTGGCGTTTATGTCTTTGGCATCTGGCCAAGGTCGACTTTGGGGCAGCCTGTGCCTTAGTCGTGGTGTGAGTGCTTATGCTACAACACACTTGAAGTCATGCCGTGTTTATCCATGGTATGCTAGACCATCCTGAACTTGGGATTAGGTCCGTTTAGGCCTGTTTAGGCTGGTGTATGCTTCTCAGAGAGCTCTGGACCGGCCTGGAGCTTCAATATTCCCGAGGTTTGCACCAAGACTCGTATGTAAGAGGAAATCCATGAGGATACGTCTCTGTTGATTCTTCACCGTGTACCATCAAGCGAGACTTGGCTCTGAGCAGATCAATGGGTTTAATATATTGGTGAGATCATTAGTACTGCTCTATGACATTACCCTCCCCACCGGAGTTATAAGAGAGAGCTCATAGAGAGTTTGTTCAGCTCATGGAATGGGTTGCACTCTGAGCTATAGAGATGAGCCTGAATAGGCGACTGCCTTTAATGAGGCATGGTTTCGAGAGCGTTTTGACAATCTTGTCCCTCTCTCAGTTTTCACCATTTACACCAGGATGCTACACTTCCAAAACTTTGTATTTCTTATATTGATGCTTGGGGACAGATTGAGAATTCAAATTGCAGAGATGACATTCGCTATCCCTATAATAGAGGAAATCCAAGGGTTCCACCCACTAATACTAATTCCTTTTGCCAGTTCCACTTATTCCCCGGCCACTCAAGCGAAAATTGTACTAGTGTCCAGCAGGAGGTTCATAGATTCATTCACTTGGGAAAGTTCCAAGAATTTTTTGAATTACCGCCACCACCACCGCTCACGGTTCAACCAGTTTAAGCCATTCAATCTCCAAATGTGTATGAAGTAAAAGTAGAGCGAGATTTAATGGAATTAGATTGCTTTTCTATTGTGCACTCTAAGATTACTAGAGATGAATTCCACAACAACGTTTTTTCTAGAGTGCATAAGCGAGATATATTGGGGAATGAGATTTGCAGCGTCGCCGTTAAGAAAAAACCTTTGTTAGATTGGATGAAAGCGTGCGTAGGATTCTCCGCCGATGAGGTACCAGCTGAAGAAAGAAACCATAATAATCCTTTGGTTCTTACTGTTCAGATAGGAAAATGCAAAGTGCCAAAGGTGCTTGTTGACCCAGGTAGTTCGGTTGATATCCTATTTAACTCCGCATATGAAGCAATGAAAGCAAAAGACTCTGAAATTCCTTCGCCGACAGTCTTAAAGTACAATATTTATGGGTTCAACGTCATTGCATCTAAACCCAAAGGAGAAATTGAATTCAAGATTGTTACATGCAAGGACCTGATTCTGGATACTACTCTTTGCATCGTGGATGATGATTCGCCGTATGCTGCAATTCTTGGGAGGCCCTGGTTGCACAGCTTGAAAGCAGTACCCTCGACTTAACATCAACGCTTAAGGTTTCCAACACCTAAAGGAGTCGCGGAGTACGTGGGGGATTTGGCAGTAGCGAAGGCTTGTAATGCAGCAGATGTTCAGATGCGTGAAAATAGAAAGGCTAGAATTAATGAAAAGAAGAAGTAGGGCAAGGAGCTCCTAAAGGAACAAGAAATTCAAGAATTCATCGTCGACCCATCAAAGTATGTCCATTCTATGAATTTGGAAGTCACTTCGGCAAGCCTAATACAAACCCTTTATAGCAATTAAAGGAGCCTTCGCCGATGAGAGAGTTTACATTTCACGGCGGTAGAACCTACCAGAGATATAAATATCGGCGAAGACGGTGATCCAAAGATAGTGAAGATTGACACCCTGCTAAATGAAAAAGAATTGGCAACACTGCAAGCATTACTCAAAGAATACGTCAATGTCTTTGCATGGGGAATGAATGAAATACCAGGCATTGACCCAGAGATATTATGTCATAAGTTGGATATTGACCCAAAGATCAGACCTTTCAAGCAAAGGATAAGGAAGTTGGCTCCAGCATACAAAGAAGCGGTGTAAGCTGAGATTGACAAGTTGAGGGTGTCTGGTATCATAAGGCCAATTCAATATCCTCAGTGAATAGCAAATATGGTGGTAGTACCGAAGAAGAACAAGGGAGTGCAGATTTGCATTGACTTTAGCGACCTTAACAGGGCATGCCCAAAGAATAGTTTCCCGCTGCCAAGCATAGGCCAAACAGTAGACGCTACATCAGGTCATGAGTTTCTATCATTTATGGATGGCTACTCAGGCTATAATCAGATACCTTTGGCGGAAGAAGATCAAAAGCACACCGCTTTCTTTTCTACTAAAGGGTTGTTTTGTTACACTCGGATGCCCTTTGGGTTGAAGAATGCTGGTGCTACGTATCAAGATATGGCACAAAAAATGTTCGAGAAATGGATCGGCAAAACAATGGAGGGTGAAGCAAACTCATGTTCAAGATTTAAAAGAAATATTTGATCATATGCGAAGTACCAAATTAAAAATTAATCCAGCGAAATGTGATTTTGGGGTCACTTCCGAAAAGTTCTTGGGATATGTAGTCACTAAAAATGGTGTGGAAGCGGACCAAGCTAAAATTAAAGCAATCATAGATATGCCCTCACCGGTAATAGTAAAGGATGTCATGCGACTTAATGGAACTTTGGCGTCGCTCAATAGATTTATTTCGAGATTCTCTGACAAATGCAAGCTATTCTTTCAAACATTAAAAGAAGAAAAATTTAACTGGACAGAAGCTCATGAAGCTGCCTTTCAAGGTATTAAAAAGTATCTCGCTACTCTCCCAGCGATCCAACCCCCGGAACATGGCGAAGAACTTAGAGTTTATCTCGCTGCAACATCAGTCGCCATCAGCGCTGTACTTGTGAGAACTAAAGGTGGGGAAACGCCTATATATTACATTAGTAGAACGTTGCAAGGAACAGAGAAGAATTACACAAAGATCGAGCAGCTGATTCTGGCTTTAGTTTTTGCATCTCAGCGGCTTCGCCCATACTTCCATGCTCATCATATTACCATCCTAACAAACACTCATATTGAGTCCATTCTGCATAGCTCTCAGAGAGTAGGTCGAATCGCTAAGTGGAATACTCAAATTGAGCAGTTTGGTGTTCAGTACGAAATTCGTACCGCCCAAAGATCTCAAGTTATTGCAGACTTTCTCGCTGATTTCCCAATAGAAGAAGAAGAAGAAGAAATAAAAGACATACCTCTTTCGCTAGACGAGCTAGAAAATGAGATGTCAGAACTATTAAAGTGCAGTCCTACAAGCTGGGAGGTGTATGTTGATGGTTCATCAAATAAAGAAGGAAAAGGGATAATAATTGTCTTTACCTCGCCGAAAGGAGCCAGGATAGTACACTCGCTAAGGTTGGAGTTTCCGGCGACTAACAATGAGGCAGAGTACGAAGCAGTTATACAAGACATGAGGTTAATTATTGAAATGGGTATCAGAGACGTTAGATTGAGAAGCGACTATCAGCTGGTGATTCGTCAAATCTCTGGACGTTATCAAGCAGTCGATGCTTCTCTGCAGAAGTATCTCAAACTTGCTAGGGAGTATGCTCAGGAGATTTCTGGTATCAAGTTTCGCCACATCTGCAGAAAGGGCAATAAGCACGCTGATGCCTTGGCTTTTATTTCATCAATGATGACAAATCCTGACATTACTTCAATAGCTATTGAGAGAGTGAGGCAATCTTCTGTGGACGAGCGAGAGCAAAGGGAGGTATTGGCAACAAGCACTGAAGAGTCAGCAGAGACAGATTGGAGAATGCCGATACGATATTATCTGGATCGTCTTACACTACCAGGAAAGCAAATCTTGGCCCATCAAAGTTATCAGCAGGTCGGTGAATTATGAACTCCGAGATGGAATACTATATCGCAGATCATTCTCTGGACCATTACTGAGATGTGTATCGAGAGACGAAGGCAAGAAATTGCTAGAATCAATCCATGAAGGAGATTGCAGGAATCACAGCGGTCAGCGAGCTTTAGCTCTGAAAGTAAGAATGCAAGGATACTACTGGCCTTGGATGAACAGCAACGCTAAAGAATAGCCCGCCAATGCAGAAAATTCCAGCTGTTTGGAAGGAGAATCAAGGCGCCAACAACTTCACTAAACTCAGTACTGAGCCCATGGCCCTTCGCCAAGTGGGGCGTTGATATTATAGGACCGCTGACTACAAGATCTGGACAGAGGAATACATAATAGTGGCGACTGATTATTTTGCCAAATGGTGTGAAGCTAAGGCTATTAAGAAGAAGTCAGGACAAGAAGTATTCACGTTTTTTTGGGAGAATATAGTTTGTAGATTCGGCGTACCAGCATAAATCTGTACGGATAATGGGAAAGAACTTGTCGGCGATAACATCAGAAAGTTGCTAGCTACCTACAATGTCAAGTTAGGAAAATCAACTACATTGTACCCGCAGAGCAATGGAAAAGCAGAAGCTACAAACAAAACTATTGGAATGGGGTTGAAGAAAAGAGTGGAGCCACACAAGAAAGTATGGTGTGAACATTTACAGAATGTTCTATGGTCCTACATAACCACTGTTAGAGAAGCGACTGGAGCATCTCCATTCCTACTTACCTTCGACGCTGAAGCAGTGTTTCCTTCTGAAGTAATTTTACCAACAACAAAACATGAGGCATGGGAGAAGAATTTAAATACAGACTTGATCCTAGCAAAGCTTGACGATTTAGAAGAACAACGATTGATCGCCCTTACACACATGGAAAATATCATCGCCGACTATCCAGGGAATACAACAAGCGAGTGGTCCCCAGGGAGTATCAACCCGGCGATCTGGTTCTTCGAGAAATCCCTTCATCTCAGCGAAAAGGGTGCAGGAAGTTAGAACCAGTATGGGAAGGCCCATATGTGGTAAAAATGATAGCAGGGAGCGGAGCATATGTGTTGATTGATGAGCTTGGCATAGAACTAGAACATCCTTGGAATGCCAAATTCATCATAAAGTACAATCCTTGAAGCTACAATGTAAAATCTGAAGTCTAGGCGGGCATAATATCTAAGAACTCTTATTAGCTTATGTAAAACGACAACGAATAAGATCCGAGGACGTAGGTTTGTTATTATGCGCCGAACTCCGTTAACAAATTATTGTGTCATTTAATTTTCACCTAATATTCCAGTTACGCCGATACCCAAGGCCAAATGGCTTCGCCGAAATAACAAAGCTAAACGCTATAAACCTAAGAAAGGTTTCATCAAGAAAACTAAGTATAATATACTGAGGCAAAGACCACAAAACAAAACCCTGATCAGGTATTATGTTAAGGCCAAGCGCCATCTATAAAGGCATAACGCCATGGACTATAAAATTCAGCTAAGAGATAAGGGCTTTCGCTCAGAAGACAGGATAACTTGCCTATTTTATTGAGTGAACAACCTCCTTGTAAAGTAAGTCTGACCCAGGCTAGCTGTAAGTCCAGACGCGTTACTTGTTGGTCTGTAAGTGTTTGGAGAATAAGACCCTACGGCGAGAGCCACTGTGTAGCATCACTGGCGGGATCCACTGTGTAATTAGACTAATGGGCAATCCAAACACTTATAATAGGATCGCCGACGGGCACAAGTAACATTGCGGAGGGCGTGCTACTCTAGGTGCTGTATGCAATCCTTGGCGGTACAAGCACTTGACTTCATTCAATAATAGGCTAAGTCTTTGACGATAAAATAGAGATCAAGATACTCTGTGTTGGTCAATTTAACAGAATAGAAAACCTTACATTACTTGGAATAAAGAATAGTGCAGTTCATTACAAAATACTAGGAGTGAAAAGCAGAAGACAGGGAAAGTAATAACAAGACACTGAGACAAACGACTAATGGTGCAGACCTATGAAAATCTAGCTATCTTCTTTTCCTTCTCATTCCTTTCCCTCCCCTTCCTTTTCTTCTTCTTGTTCTTCTTCTTCTTCCCTTTCCTCTTCTTCTTCTACTTCTTCTTCTCCCTCTTCTTCTTCTTCGCCAGATCCAGAGCCCTCGCTATCATTTTCGCAATCAACGACCTCCTTCTCGGTGGCAGATTCGGGAGTAAGGATATACTTTGCAGGAATCTCGAGACCAAGCTTGGGGTATTCTTCATTAACGAAATCTTGAACAGCGATAAAGTCAAGCTCGAGCAGATGGTTGTTGTACTTGGTTTCTTGATCCTTAAGATCTTTCTGAGCCTCGATCAAATCATCCTGGAGTTCATCCCGAATTCTCCCCAAGTATTCAACCTTACCATCAAGAGTTTTAATACTCATCTCACACTCTTGGTGATCCTGAAGTTTGAGGTTTAGCTCAGCAATTTGACTAGGACATTGGTGATGCTCTTCCAAAGCTTTGTTTAACCTTTCTTCACAACCGTTGTGAAAGGTCAACTTGTTTGCCAAATCAGTAATCTTGTCAAAGCATAGCTTGTGATCCTCATCCACCTTCTTTAGCTCCTCTCACTTTCTAGATATGCTTGACTCGCTCTGAGAAAAGGAAAACAAGACGAAGTAAGAACCGAGGCAAAAAAGGTGGCCACAACAAGGAGCATCCTAGAAATCTACCTTCTATCTCGCTCACGTGTCTACAAGCGCTCGTTTGGGCTTCCCTAAGGAGATTTAGGTGGTAGTCAAATTTAGGATTGTAGTTGAGCATGAGATGCTTGCTACTTGCTGGAGTTGGGACATTAGTTGATCATTGAGTTGTATAGCTTTGTCGCCATGAATTTTCGTAAAATATTTCCACCTTTGGATTTCCAGTTGGGCGGAGTCTCTTTCAGTAGTAACGAGATTCAGGCGTGAGGCAATCTTGTCGGCTCTTGCTTTCTCAGCTTGAAATAAGGATCTCGCTCGAGTATGATCCACAATGGCAATCTCCTTTTGCTTGCGGTTGATTTCAGCCAGACGACGAGCGTTATCACGTTCGCTTTCACCCACTTCACATTTGTTTGGGCAGCTTTGAGAAAATGGTCAAGGTTTTCGTTAAGTTCAGTAACATAATCTAATTCTCGGCGATACCACTTGACATCCTTGGCCTGACCAAACAGCAAGTTGCACTGCCTAGCGTTCACATTCGCCAAGTTGTCTATCTCGGTTTCTGCTAGCTTTAGTCGAAGGCTGGGATGCTGTTGGCGACCTTGGAAGGGACGAGGTTTAAGGGTCTTGGCGAAAACAAAAGTAAAGAAAATTACAAAGGCCAAAATAATACCAAGCAGTGTTAAACGTACCTTTCAGCTCATCACACTCATTGCCACTCTTATCTTGTGCCTCACGTAGTTTAGCGACTGTAGCTTCCTCTATCTTGATTCGGCGTTCAACCTCTTCATTTTCACGGGTCAAGAATCCAATACGGTCGCTTTGAGCCTCAAAATTGTCAACAAGACTGAGCGAGTGTGGAAACCCTAAAGTGAGAAGAAGAAAGGAGTCAGCACAAGTGTAAGGAAACAACACGATAAGAGTAAAAATATCAGAGAAGAAAAGTGTGAATAGGGTAATATTCTTAATCCGATCCGAGTCTCAGAGGTAGCACCGATCTAACTCATTTCTCTCCCTTTCTCTCTTGTAATGTGTAGTCTTATCTTTCTCTCTCCAAAAAGTCTTGGTTTTGTAATCCCTCATAGAGTCCTATTTATAGGGACTCCCTTTTACCCTTGGGTGGCCAGATCCCCTTTTGGCCACTTATTAACATAATTGCCACTCCTTGTTTCTTGATTACCCAAAGTATCTAGACCCAAGCCCAACTGACTAGTTCTACTTAGGTATGTATCAAGCCCATTAGGTGTTAATCAACTTGGGTCATCCACATTAGTCCCCTGACGGTTCGGGCGGGCAGAGCGTGCCGGGTCGACCGTCACCCATGGATACCCAAGTCCCCAACCGTCGCCCATGCTGGTTCTTTCAACCGTCGAGATCGTGGCTTACGTGGCAGCGCACGTCCACGGCTGTTGGCATCATGGTTTATGTGGTGAGCGGTTACGCTTTTCTCTTCCCTGTATAAATACTCTTTTACCTTTCCTCTTTCTCAGCCACCTTTCCTTAGTTAAAAAAAAAATCTCTTCCTTCTCTTCTTTTGTTAACATGAGTGATCATGACGAGCCATCGCAAGACGACGAGCTCCCTTCTAACCATGAGGACGAGGTTGGTCTAGAAACCGCGCCAGAAGGACAAGGCGCTCCAAGCCCTAATCTCAATGTCTTTCCCTCTCCCGATCGTAAAGACGGTTTATTTTCTAAAGATCTGTTCGTACAAAGTGTTTCTCTTCAGAGCGCTTTTGTTCCTTTGAAGGGCGCTGACTATCCAGATGATTTTTCAATCAGCGTCTCCTGAATCGCCTAGTGCCACATCTACCTGCCGATCCAAAATGGCTGTTAGTACCAGATAATGCCGACTGGTCGTTTCCACCTTATGAACAGATTCCTCGTCTAGCTGTAAATCGTGGTGATTACGCGCTTCCCAATATTGTTTATAAATCCTCCGCAAAGCCTCAGGGAGGTTGGGCTTCGTGGGTTGACTTTATCGCAGGCCAGGAGTCTTACTCGCGTATACTAGAAAAAGTCGGCGTACTTGACGCCATCAAGGCATCCAAATGCCGCTCTTGCAATCGTAGTAATCTTGACTTGAACAAACTAGTTACACGCTGGATCTCCCTGTTTCATACTTTTCTTTTCGCTTGGGGAGAGACAACCATCACCCTTGAAGACGTGGCTGCTTTCACTCTGTTGCCTGTTCATGGTACTTGTTATTGGCATCAGTCCGCTGTTGCAAGATGTATGCGTGAGGATGATTGGGATCTAGTGGCTGTCCTGAAGAAATCTAAGGAACTCGCGAGAGACGTTCCAGTTGAGGAGGTAGGGGACCACCCTGCGAAAGGTAAAGAGCCTGAAGGCGCCCCAGACGATGATGGGGAAAGGAGCAAGGAGCATGAAGGCGTCCATGGTATGTATATTCTTTGAACTTGTTAAGTGTTCTTATTCTGCACTGCTGATCCTCTCTTCATACTTTCCAGGTGAGGGCGATGGTGAAGCGACGACTTCGAGCAAATCAAAGAAGATGCGCTCTTCTTACCCGTTATTTGTGAAATACTGGGCACCGAAGAAGGTGGAGGGTCGTTTTAAGTGTCCTGATTACGGCGAGAATTCAGAGAGAGCGCAGCTAGCAGCGTTTCTCCTCTTTTGGCTAAGTCATGATGTCTTTGAATTTAGCCCAGGGGACACAATCAAGGAAGAGCTTATGCCTATGGCTGTTTTGATGGCGCGCGGCATATCCTTTCCTCTGGCCCCTATGTTTTTGGGTGGACTTTACCGCCATTTAGACCTCCTCGTGATCGATATCCAGAGAGCCGCCAATGTGCATACGGTCGAGACTTTCGTTCCCGCCAATTTCCTCCAGATGTGGTCCTGGGATCGATTTCCAGGGCTCAGCCCATCGGCGCCGGACATTACTCTTCATGGCGTCGAGGAACGAGTCGACGAAAATGGCAAAACTTACCAGGAGTCCATGGAGTATTCTTACCCTCGTGCTCGTCTTTTCAAACGGAAATCACCTAAGTCTCAGGACAGCATCTCTCATCATATGGATATCGAAGCCAAATTTTGTTTTTCACCATATACTGATGGTCGTGTTGGGCCTATTCCTTACGCCTTTTACTCGGATGAGGAAGAAATCCTCGACTCTCGAAGGGTAAAGCGCGGGGGTGAGGTGGACTTCGTTTTGTCCGTTACTTCTGGCTATCTCCCTGGGTTTTATGGAGGCGCGTTTACCATTGAGGCTTATAATTTTGATCGAGTTGTCCGCCAAGCAGGTTTTGACCAAGGGGTTCCTCCGCCGCCTTTACCTCTTCTTGTTCTAAACGATGCCTCAATTGAGGTTTATTACGATAGGTTCGTTTACTCCGAGGGGAGCGCGCTTCGCTGTCGTCCACTCCCTTTTACCATTCGTTATCCACAGCCTGCTCGAAAAACTCTGTGTGTTTCCGCTGATTGGTATTACTACTGGGAGGAGCTTTTAACCCGTGTGATGAACTTTTTGGTTACTTCCCCCGTTATCTATCCCGCGCCGGATACAGATGAACTTTGTGCCATGCACAACTCCGGTCGGTTTGTGCTTGAAAAGAGTATAGCAGAGCCTTTAAAGTTGGTTCCTGGGAATAAGGGTCGGGCTCGGATTTCCTCCGAGACAGCTTGGGGTCCTTTTCCTCTAGATCCCGATATGGTTGCGAAGCTCAAATCCAGGAGGAGGGTTCCCCATTCCTCCCCAAAAGCTGCTGGCGGACAAGGACGATCGCGGACGACTCGAGTCCCCAAGCCATCTCCTTCAGCGCCAGGCGCTGTGCTGGGAAGAGGAGATTTGGTAAGTTATCATTCTCTTATTACATTGATTGATTTTTTACGTATGCGAGTATCTTTCAGAGGTTTTGTTTACTTAAGTTTCTACTTGCCCGTAGCCTGTCGGCGCTCATGATCCAGGACCGCGTAAGCGGCCTTTGGAAGAGTGGTTTAACATGCCTGAGTGTGAGTGGCGTGAGAAGGCCTTGATTGACAAACGAAAATGGGAGGCGGGTATAGTCCCCGTTCCTCGATGCATATCCTCCCCTTCTAACAAGTCTTGTACAAAACAGGCGCGTCTATCGACCTCTTCAAAAAGGAAACGTGCTGCGTCCGTGCAAAACCCAGCTCGTTCGAGCAATCCTGAGTTTGTTCGGGAATTTGAACGTCGTAACCGTAGCGCCGGTCCTAAACCGGCTGACGTTATGAATATAACGCGCACGCACCCTTTGGTCTGTACCGTCCGGCGTGGTCATGCTAAATCCTTGGATTCTCCCACTGCTATTTTGGAATCTTTCAGTTCGTCATTGTCAGGGAGAGGACATCCAGTGGGCCCGTCATCTCTTGATCTTGTACCATCTGACCCAGGTATGCATTAAATTTTTACACGTGGAGTGCATTTACTCCCCTTCTTTAGGCAGGAGGAAGAAAAGGAATTTTTTCCTATATAAAGGCTCTAGTATCTGTTCCATTTTCTCTGCGAACTAAGAGAATTTGAACTGGTGTATATATATATATATATTTTTAGATTCCTTCGACGGGGATTACTCAGACGAGCAAGCAGGTGATACAGACATTGACGAGGAAGCAACTTCGGCGCCTATTGAGCAGGTGAGTCATGCTAGCTTTCTCCAAAATTATCTTGCGTCTCTCCCTCCGCTTTTTTTTTTTTTAAAAAGAAAACCTTACTATTGTTCTTTTATGATTTTGGTAGGAGGCGGGTATGGGAAAACGTCCAAGCAAAGAAACTGATAGCGCGAGTAGTGAGAAGCGTATGAGGAATTCTTTGCCTCTTAGAAATGATAAGATTGTCAATCGTCCCTCGGCTTCGGCGGTGTTAGGCTCGCCTGTCATTGCTACCAATCGTACTCCAGTTGTCAATGCGTCCCGCTCTTCCTCTGTTAAGGCGAGCCGTGATGTTGCTAATTTGCCCCTATTTGAACGAGTCTTTGATCGGTCAGACATTGGTTTTGAAGACGAGGCTTTTGAGCTCGTTTATGGTTTTTGGGTTCCTTCGGTGTACGCGGGTACTTACGCTAGGATCCTAAAGCGTCATGGCCATATCATGACTTCAAACATGGCGGGCAGTCTTGGTGCGTCGGCGCAGGTAAAGATGGTCCGTGACTTGCTGGTTGCGGCCGCTGGCCTTTATGATGCTGCTCGGGATCCTCCTTCTGACAACCAGATGACGCAATGGGAGGGGGCTCTTTCTATTGCAGAATATATGCAGCTCAACGTTGCTTGGCTTCGAGAGCTATTGAAGAAGGCAAGAGCCGCGCCTGATCCCAGGATTTCGAGGTTATCCGCCGAGGTTGATCGGCTAACGCGTGAGAGGAAACGGCTGGCTACCGAGGTTGAAACTAAGGCTGAGGAACAGCGGAGAATCGCCTTGGAATTCAGTAGTATTACCGATACTCTTGGCAAACTAGAGCAGGAGGCCATGCTGGTGGATCAGGAGTTGAAAGTGAAGCAGAAAGAGTTGGCTGATCTGGGGACCGAGTCATGAATTCTTTCCTTCCCCCCCCCCCTTTTTTATGAGTTGTGTGAGAATTTCCTTCCCCCCCTTTTTTTTTAGCGAGAAAGGATAATATTGTCTGTTATTTCTGATTCTGGATATTGGGATTCGTGTTTCATCGTTATCGTTTGCATTTATGACTGAATCCATTTAAATAGTTGGAGTATGGGTGATGTTGTTTTTTTTTTCTTCAGGGTTATTTGGTTTGTTTGTATCCTTCTCTTTTAATCTGTAGGTATGGCGCTATCTCGCGAAGAAATTGGCAATGACATTCAGCGCTTGCGCAAGGCGAGCTTTGTTTTATCCATAATGGTTGTCTATTTTGGGAAACTGTCGGATGACTCTTGTCTTGAATTTGCTGACATGAGCTCTTTGGTGGAGAGGGTAAGGCTATCTGGGTATGAGCCTGATGAGATTTCTTTGGAGCGCCTTCGAAGCTGTAGGGCGCGTCGGTTATTTTCTACCTTGAGTTTATATGATAGCTCTCGGGCTTTGCGTGTGATAAATGCATCCTTGGCCCATGCCCTTGTTTTGTTTCGTGCATTTAGGAGGCGAAGTATCTAGAAAGGGTTTTGGTCAAAGGAATTGTCTTTTCGATTTCCGTGTAAATAATAAATGCACCTCGGAATGTTGTTCCTGGGGGACGTATATATATATATGTGTGTTTTTCATTTATTCTTCATTCCGTTCTCTTGTGCTTATTGTGTGTTTCTCTCTCTTCTTCTTTTTTTGCAACCCATTTCAAAATGTCATTTCGACTACGCGGTTATTTTGTGTCCTTGTCCTCGGCGCCGTCGATGTCTACCCCTTTGGACCTAGAGCAAGAAGTCGAGCGACTGGAATCAGTCAAGTTGGAGATGGAGATGATAGTTATGCAGAGGCGAGCCCACTATGAGGCGTTTCAAAAGCTTTGGAACGAGCACCATGCTGAGTGGGAAACCGCTTGTGCTGCTGGCCATGCTCCTGGTGTTCAGTTTGGCTCGCATAATGAGGCTGGGCTTCGTAGACGAATGGATCGTACTCATGATCGTCGTACTAGCGCTCTTAGTGGCCTCTTAGAAGCCGAACGTTTTGTCAAGGATATTGACGCTGAAATTGAACGGTGTGAGCGCGCCCTGGCTGCTGGCGCGGTCATGCCATTAGTCTGAACCCTTTCCTTCTGTAGATGCCGTATGGCTTTTCTTTGAATTTAATGCAAATGTTTCCTTATTTCGACACATGTCATTCATGCCCAGGGCAATCCTCCTTACATTAAATGTGCTAAGTTTTGTTAATATAAAAGGGAGTCTTCCATTGCCTATTTTTTTTTATCCTTCACCCATCATCTTCTTCATCATTCATTTTTTTTTTGTTCAGTCGTGATGGCATCTCTTGATGGTTTGTGGGTATTAGCCCTCCCTGCTACTCCTGGCGCATTAAAGCGTGCAGATATGGGGAAAGAAGTGAAGCGCTTACGTAGTATCCTCTTGGACACTAACCATTTACTTGAATCGCATGAACGGCGATGTGAAAGCATTCGCGTCGCTTTGTCGGATCAATGCGAGACCATGGAACTGATTCGGCGCGCGGGCGCGGATTCGATTTTACGAGGCAAGGCGCGTCATCGCTATAATGAACTCGTGCAACAACTTTCCGCAGAGGAGGATTATGTTGGATACGCGCGGGAATCCGTTAATTTTGTCACACGGCGCGTTGCTGAATGTGAAACCGAGCTAGCTGAGCTGACTAAAGCTTGATATATGTTGTAATTACATACGAGGACATTCACTTCTTTAACTAGTCGATTTTCTTTATGGTTGCTTATTGTCGTAGAAAGAAGAGGCGGGGTTTATTCCGTACGCCTTTGTTTGTGCTGATGATCTCTTATATTGTTAATGATTTACTTCTTGTGTACGCGCCTTGTGGGCTAAATCTCTTTAGGGCGCGCTTTGAGCGATCCTCCCAGTATGTTTTGTTTATGTGCCTCGTGGGCTAAATTTCTTTTACTGGTAGGACGCATGTTAGGCGATCCTCCCAGTATGCTTTGTTTATGTGCATCGTGGGCTAAATCTCTTTTACTGGTAGGGTGCGTGTTAGGCGATCCTCCGAATGTGTTTTGTTTATGTGCCTCGTGGGCTAAATCTCTTTTACTGGTGGGGCGCGTGTTTGGCGGTCCCCCGAGTATGTTTTCGTTTGTGTGCCTCGTGGGCTAAATCTCTTTTACTGGTAGGGCGCGTGTTGAGCGATCCTCCGAGTATGTTTTCGTTTGTGTGCCTTGTGGGCTGAATCTCTTTTACTGGTAGGGCGCGTATTAGGCGACCCTCCGAGTATGTTCTTGTTTATATGCCTCGTGGGATAAATCTCTTGTACTGGCAGGGCGCGTGTTAAGCTATCCTCCGAGCACGTTCCGATAGTGTGATAAATGTAGATTAATCAGTTGGTATAACGCCTGTCTTAGAGTGGCCGCGTATCAGGCGTTCCACCGAGCGTGTTCCAATAAACGTGTTGTATAATCATTGGTATAACGCCTGTCTTAGAGTGGCCGCGTATCCGGCGTAATACCACCGAGCGTGTTCCAATACAAAAGGAAGCGTGTTCGGTGCGCTTCCTGAGGCAGCGTGTCCAGTGCGCTCCTCATGGGTTTTCGGTGCCCAACCGACCAGGGTGCTCAGTGCCCTTTAAAGTCGATTTTGTTATAAAGGAAGCATTTCAATGCGCTCCTGAGGTGATTATGTTTATCATACCCTTTGGGTTTTCAGTGCCCATAAATAATTGATCTTAAAAGAACAAGCATATATTTCTCTTGCTTTTACATTAAAAAATAAATAAAGGGGTTATCGCCAACATCCTCTGTCCCTATCCTCTTATGCATAGTATAATTTGATCCATTTACCATTAATCGGGGTATCAATCTCCTTACCATTTATGTGGCTAAGATAGTAGTAGCCGCTCTCAGCAACTTTCCGCACGATATAAGGTCCGCGCCAATTTGCTGCAAATTTCCCCGCTTTGGCTTTCCGTTGTACGTGCTTTGCGATTTTTAGTACGATATCCCCGACTTCAAAGGAGCGTGGTATCACCTTTTTGTTATAATGCCGCGCCTTGGTAGCTCTGTAAGTTTCAGCAAAATTTTCTGCCCTTGCTCTTTTTTCAGCAAGCGCATCGAGATGTGCGATTCTGCCTACATCATCAGGTTCCGCGCGACTAGCCGCCGCTATTCTGGCCGAGGGCACCGCCACTTCCGCTGGTAGAATGGCATCCTCTCCATATACTAAGGAGTAAGGAGACACCCCTGTTGAACTTCGCCTGGAGATCCTATAGGCCCAAAGCGCCAGAGGTAGTTGTTCGTGCCAGCCTCTGTGATGGTCGTGGACGGTTTTGCTCAGGATCCTAAGTAATGTCTTGTTGGTAGATTCCGCCAATCCGTTCCCTTGTGAGTAATACTCAGTTGATGCATGCTGCTTGATGCGATATTTGGCCAATAGATCTGCCACCTTTTGGTTGATAAATGAAGTACCATTGTCTGAGCGGATGATCATTGGCGCGCCGAAACGACAGATGATGTATTCCTTGATAAACGCGGCGATAGTTTCTCCTTCATAATTCCGCAGAGGCGCTGCCTCTACCCATTTAGTTGAGTACTCCGTAGCTGTAATTATGTACTTGTGCCTCCCTGAAGATAGAGGGCTTATAGGACCAATCAAGTCTAAACCCCAGCTATGGAAAGGCCACGGGGCAACTATACTGTGCAATCCCTTGTGTGGCGCTTGGATGACATTCCCGTGGAGTTGGCAGATCTCGCACTTCCTTACAAAATCTGCTGTGTCTGCCTCCATGGTTGGCCAGTAGTATCCACCATCGTGAACATGCACAAATAATTTGCGCTTCCCTTGATGTTCCATTTCATGTGCTTTGGTCATCACTGTTCGCGCTTCTTCATTACTTAAACACCTTAAGGCGTCATTGTTGAAACTCCGTCGGTACAATACCCCTTCATTGATGAAGAAACGCGCTGCCTTCTTTTTTATCACCGAGGCTTCTACTTCATCTCCCGGGAGCGATCCGTTCTTTAAATAATTTAAGTACGGCTGCCTCCAGTCCAATTCCTCGACTGTGCAAATTTCCGACGGTTGGGGTGGTGATTGGCACTCCGCGCAATTATTCTGCAAGGTTGCAGCTTGTGTTGCCATCTCGGGCCAGTAATACCCTTTCCTTTGTATCCTTCTGTATAGCGGAACCACTCCTGAATGTCCACAAGTTTCTCGATGGACTTTGTCCAAGAGACCCGTCGCTTCTTGACTCCCTATGCATCGCGCTAAAGCCCTACCTGCCATTCGGTAGTATAGCAGCCCTTTGATGACCACGAAAGACTTCAGCTTTTTAAACAATATTGATCTTTCTTCTTTTGTCTTGCCGAGCTCTCTCATGACTCCTTTCCTCCAGTCGTTTTCTTCTTCAAATTTCATCTCCCGTAGCCATGTGCTAGGCAGCTCTTGCCTGTGCACTGTGATCGATCCTTCATCTTTTCCATTCAAATTGATCTTTGCCGCGAGTGTAGCCAAGGCATCTGCGTGTCTGTTCATGGCTCTTCCAGTGTGCCCCAGTTCTATCTGGATAAACTTGGCCATCTGCTCCTGTGCCTCTGCGCGATAGGGCGCCAGTCGTTCTTCTTTGACTTGGAATTCTCCCCCCACTTGACTTGTAACTAGCTTTGAGTCACCATGTACGTGAAGTCGTTGGAGCTTCATCCGCTCTGCCAACTTGAGCCCTATTAGGAATGCCTCGTACTCAGCCATGTTGTTGCTACAAGCGAAATCTAGTTTGAAAGCGAACGATAGCAGCTCTGTTTCGGGTGTTTCAAATACGATGCCTGCTCCCCCGTATGTTCCATATGACGACCCATCGAAATACATGTCCCACATGCTTTCTTCCTCTAGCTCTGCTACCTCTCCAGGGATGTCTTCGTGAATATCTGCTTCGTCACTTCCTGGGAACGCAGCTAGCAGATCTGCGATTGCTTGACCCCTGACGCCTCGTGGTCTCTGGTAGTGCAACCCGAATTCCGATAGTTGAAGGGACCATCGTGCAGTTCGCCCAGTCAGGTACGGACGTTCTGCCAGATAAACCATGGGGTTCGCCGCGGCAACCACCACCGTTTGGTGTGCTAACAGGTATGGTCTTAACTTTTGAGCTGCGTAGATGAGGGCCAGGCATGCTTGCTCTATGCGAGGGTACCTCACCTCGGCCTTCTTCAGCAAACGACTTACGCAATATATAGGAAAAAGTTGGTTGTTTCCCAAATCCTGTGCGAGTAGCGCTCCTATCGCTTCGGTCGTGTATGCTAGGTAGAGATGTAGCCGCTCGCCTGGTATCGGGGGTCGGAGAACTCGTGAGCAAGTTAGGCATCGCTTGATGTTATCGAAAGCGATCCGTTGGGCATCCCCCCATTGGAACGTAGATCCTTTCCTCAGGAGTGGGGTGAAAGCGGCCATCATCTGGGCGAGACCTGGTATGAATCGCCTAATATATGCTATTTTCCCTAGAAAACTCTGAAGCTCTTGTGTGTTGGAAGGGCTGTCCATACTAAGGATCGCTTGTGCCTTCCCTGGATCCACTTGAATCCCCGTGCTGGTAACGACGAAACCCAAGAACTTGCCCGATGTAACCCCAAAAGCGCATTTTAAAGGGTTCATCTTAAGCTTGTACTGTCTGCAGCGCTCGAAAACCGTTCGTAGATGGTCGATATGGTCTTCCCTCTTTCGAGATTTAACCACGATGTCGTCGACATACACCTCTACTTGTCTGTGGATTAAGTCATGAAAGATTGAAACCATGGCGCGTTGATAAGTGGCTCCCGCGTTCTTTAACCCGAAAGGCATCACCACATAGTAAAAACATCCGAACGGCGTCTGAAACGCTGTCTTGTGCGCATCCACAGTGTTCATTCTAATCTGATTGTAACCACTATACCCGTCCATAAACGAAAACATTTGATGGTTACTAGTCGCGTCTACTAGCATGTCGATGTTTGGTACGGGAAACTCGTCTTTCGGACAGGCTCTGTTCAAATCTCTGTAGTCCACGCAGCAACGAATTTTTCCATTTTTCTTTATTACCGGCACAATGTTAGCTAGCCACGGCGCGTTTTTTTATTGGTTTGATGAATTTTGCTTCCGCTAGTCGCTCAATCTCTTCCTTTATCGCTAACGCCACATCTTTGTGAAATACGCGGCTCCTTTGTTGTACAGGGCGCGCGTAGGGTAGAACATCCAGAGAGTGTGAGACCAATTCTGCATCCAATCCTGGCATTTCACTGTATGTGTAGGCGAAGACATCCCTATATTCTTTTAATAGTTCAATCATTTTTCTACGTTCTTCCTTCCCGAGTGACGCGCTGATTTTAATCAACTTTTCTTCCTCATTGCCGATATTAACTTCTTCTATTTCGTCTAACGATGGTATTTCTGTAGGCTCTTCCACTGGTAATGACCTCGCCGTTACTTCTTCTTCCTTATCAGGAGATGATGTCATCTGGCTTGTGGATGCTTCACACAATTGCTCGGATGGCAACACCTCCGCTGATTGCTATAATCTATAGATGTGTCCTCCGTCTTGAGTGGTGAAACGATGGAAGCGAGGCTCCGGTCCTGCCTTTGATCTCTTAGTCCCCGCCGGTGCCACCAATCTTTCAGTGCTAAATACAGACGCCTTTTCTTCAACCTTCCTTTTTTCTTTGGGCATCTCCAGACGAGCGGGATCAAAGACTGAGATTTTACTGTCCTCTTCCCACTTTGGTAGAGGAATCGTTCGAGACAAGCCTATTACAGCCGCTCCTTCCTGTCCTGTTGTTTGATAAAAGACTGCCTCCGCCATGTATGCTTCCTCGGGTCCAAAAGGGTTACTTGTGGCTGGCACCCTGTATTCTCTTCCTCCGATGCTAGTTTTGATGCATTGGTGATAGGTAGACGCCACAACATGATGGTCGCGTATCCATCCGCGCCCTAGAAGCAAGTGAAACGAAGTGTGATCGTCTAACACATGGAAAGGCACTGATGCTTTAATCGGCCCAATGGTCATGACGAGGCATATCACCCCAATTGATTCTTGAGTGTGCCCTCCAAAACCGCGCACAACTGTTTTTCGTTCTCTGATCTCCTCCCTCGGTATCCCCAGTAAATCCAAGGTGTGCACCGAGACAAGGTTTAATGACGCTCCTCCGTCGATGAATACTCTCCTCAATTGCTACTTGTTAACCGTTGCAGTGAGGTACAAGGGACGCAAGTGTTCCCCAGGGATGCATATATCGCTGTCGTCAAAGGTGATCCTTCCTCTTGATAGCGCCTGGTGACCCGCTGCTATAGCGGCGATTGCTTGAGATGCCTCCCTGACTTGGTCTTCGCTGAAGCCAAGGGAATCGAAGAATTGTTGCGCGATGATGGTCTTGGAGAACTGGAAAGCAACAGCGTGTGTCCCCTCAAAACCTTGTTGCCCACCGGACAGCTCGCACGCCTCTCCCTTGGAATCCTCCCATGCTGCCCATCCCTCGTCTCTAGGGTCATGGGAAATCATCATGGCGTGATGTTTAGGCAATGGATCTTTGTCAATTTGTTGTCGCCCGAGGTCTATCTCCCCGGCTCTCTCTTTTCTCCAAAATGCATTTCGCACACCGTAACAATTGAGGGTCGAGTGATTTACCCTTCTATGATAGTGACAGTATCGTTCATGAGCCTTGTTTACGGTATTTATATCCACGACAGTAGGCGGCAAATTGATTTCACCGTTAGCGGCCCATTGATCGACGAGGTTTTCAATTTGCTCCTTGGTGCAAGGTATGGGCGCTGGAATAGGACGCTGAGAATTATTTCCTCCTCGTGTCCCTTGTGGCGCGGCACCTTGGTACGGCTGGAACGGCGCTTGTCGCTTATTTCCCGGAGCAGGTCCATTGCTAGTGACAGCCGCACTTAATGAGTTAACAGAATTGTACCATGTCTGCTCCATCTTCGCCTGTTGAAAAATTCCAAGGCAATCTGACAGTCGTGCTGTAGCCTCCTCTAACTCCACGAAGGTTTGAAATTGAAAGTTGGACAAAGCGAAACGCAGGGTGGCAGTCATCTTTCCCACGCAAATTTCGACCAGCCTGTCCTCTGGCACCTCTTCACTTAATTGGAGCACGTGACTCCGGAACCTCGTGATGTACTTCAAAGGATCTTCATCGATCCCCATTGTTGTTCGTGCTAAGTCGACTGATGTCACTCGCCTTTTCGCAGAGAAAAACTTCTTGAGAAACAGACGCGCCATTTCCTCCCATGTCTCTATGCTTCCTGGTTTTAGGTTGTCGTACCATGTGTATGCAACGTCAGACAGCGATTTCGAGAATTCTTTCAAGCATAGATTTCCATCTTTTGCATGTTGGTTCATTGCCGAAAGGAAGCGTCCCAGGTGTTCTCGTGCATTTCCTTTCCCCGTGTATACTTTGAACTTTGGTGATGTATAATCACGCGGGAACTTGTAAGTAACTACTTCTTTCGTGTAAGGGGGGTCTAGGGAACTGTACCCGTGATCTTGCCTCGCTACTCGGTAATGCTCCTCAATGTACCTGGCTAGGTCTTCCTCTGAGATCCTCCCAGTTGGCGTACTAACACCTTCCTCCTCTTGTTGAAAGTTCCTGGTGGGCGCGAGTTTTCCTTTTCCGGCAGTTATTCCGGCAAATTCTGGCTCTCCAATAACTCCGGCGATCGGTCCGGCATCTTTTTGTGCAGACGCGCCCTCCTTTTGCTTGATTAATGACATCAATTGCTGTTGCTTCTTCGCCTGAATCGCGAATTCTTGCCGCATCTCCTCCAGGCTCGTGTCTCTTGTGTTACTGTCAACAAATGGCGCAATTCCTTCGCCCTCCTGAATCGGCTCCACCGGTGCGTCCACGATCCCTACCGATACCCTTTCAATCCTTTGCGCATCATCCGCGTCACTATCCGCCGGCTCGTGCTCTATTAGAACAAAGTCCTCGCTTGGAAAGGGGACTCGCTCCGCTTTCCTTTGGGGCGCGCTCATTGCTTCTAGCGCTGATTGCATTCCGCTGGACTCGAAATCAGTCTCCGCCTGTGGTCGCCAAATGTGAATAGGGTAATATTCTTAATCCGATCCGAGTCTCAGAGGTAGCACCGATCTAACTCATTTCTCTCCCTTTCTCTCTTGTAATGTGTAGTCTTATCTTTCTCTCTCCAAAAAGTCTTGGTTTTGTAATCCCTCCTAGAGTCCTATTTATAGGGACTCCCTTTTACCCTTGGGTGGCCAGATCCCCTTTTGGCCACTTATTAACATAATTGCCACTCCTTGTTTCTTGATTACCCAAAGTATCTAGACCCAAGCCCAACTGACTAGTTCTACTTAGGTATGTATCAAGCCCATTAGGTGTTAATCAACTTGGGTCATCCACAAAAAGAAACTACCGCTGCAATAAAATTGAAGTGCTCTGGAGGAGTCAAATCATGAGCGACAGATGAGAGGTCCTTAGAGTTGATGAGACCAGGAGTTGAATACTTCACCATAGCTTCATGATAGAGAGAGTTAACACTATTTTTTTCCTCAAGTTGGAGCAGCTGAGAAAAAGAATCAGCAAGCATGTTTACTATTTCACCAGAGCAACCTCTTCTACGAAATCGAACAGGTCTACCGCCAGGAGGCATCTTGTGCAAAACAGGAAAAGACGAGCGGGAGAAATGAGGAGCCTCAACATCGTCGAGATTTTCAGTAACTGCGAGATTTGCAGTAGCGGACAAATCAGGGTTTTCAGCGGTCATCTCGCCGGTCTCCTTTAAAGGAGTACCAGACCCAGATTCCAAATTAGCGTCTCCGTGGGTGGTATTTCATCTCTTCATCAATATTTTTCTCTTCAAGAATTGTCTCAAGGCTGGCAGGACAAATGACCTTGTCTTTGAGGCGGATCTTCAGCTTATCAGACTTTGCTGATTTAGAAATGTGAGTCTTGGGCAGCGAAGAAGAACCAGGTTGCTGAGGCAGAGCGACGTGTAGCGGAAGGATCCTTCTCGGCGGGTTTTGAGGGAGCAGGAGGATTCACTTTGAGTTTTTTCATCGTCTGGCGAAGTTCTTCTCGCGGAGATAATACTGGGGCACCCTGTGAAATGAGCATTAGTCAGATCAGGAAACAAACAGTGGCAAATATGGATATATATTTTAAAAATATATCTGAATATATTTTTAAAATAAAACAAGAAAACATATTTGTTACCAGATCTTCCGTCGTACCCCTTTAACAATAATACCAGTGGCAGGATCTAGATTATAAAGGAAGACACAATATAGATATATTCTAAGGCAGTGAAATGTTCATCACCTGATTTGCTGCTTCTCCAGCTTTTACCTCTGGTTGTTTTTTCTTCTTGGTTGTGCTAGACCTCTTGACAGCGGCGGGCAATAGCATCCATTTACCCTTTGTATCCATGTGTATCTCTCCATTAACATCACTATATCGTTTTTCATCGTCCCAGCATACTTCAAGAAAATCATGGTCTATAAAATGTTTGTGTTCTTCGGCGAAGTCCCTTATAATAATTGTTTTCGCCTCGTCTAGCCAGCCTAGCAGCCAGGGACCTTCAAGCCAACAAAGCAAGTTGGACCAACCGCCCTCAGAACCTTTCCTCACCGTTGTGGTACCTGGGACTTCCTTCTTGTCAGCAGCGCCGAGCATGATTTCCCCCTTTTCCAAGGTACGCTTGGTGACGAAACGATAAGCGGCTCACCCCTAACTGCTGAAGGGAGGACGTCATACTGCTTCAAAAAGTTCTTAACCGTATACTCTTCAGAAGGAAACAAACCCTTCTCGAATATCTCTGGGTAGTTGGATTGGTTGTTCAGGCAAAGCTTCAACTCCATTAAAATGTGAATGGCATTCGCTGTGAGCTGGAAAGGACTCTTCTTTATCGCCACAAGAAGATCCAGCACAAATGTATCGGCGGGATCATACAATGGGAATTGCAAGCCAGCCTTGAGGGTACCATAAGCAGTTACCGCTTTCTCGGCGTGTTGACCATCCTGGCGAAGATCGTCAAGCGTAGTGGGAGTAGTAACTTTAGTCAAGCCCTTAAATTTAGTTAAGGTCAGAGGGTGAATGAAGATCTTGTCATAGGCACAATACTCATGCCATTGTTTCCAGGACGGTCTTGGAGTAGTTTTAGTGGCAGTAAGAGAATGTGGTGATCCTGTCTCATCAATGGGCGAGTCAACACTCTAGGCGACAGGTTTGGTGGAGCGAGAAGACCCTTGAGTAGTAGAAGTCATTATATCAAAGAGGTGTCGGAAGAAGTTAATGGGGAGATAGCGGTTAGCCGGAGTAGCAGAAATAACCGGAAAGGATGAACTGGTAGAACTGGAAGTGTATGCAGACGGATTAAAGGACGGATTCAATGCAGAAAAAGTTGATGGAAAGAAGACTAAAGCAAGAATAAAGATGATGTTGGAGTTAAAAAAGCTTGAAAAACCTGAATCAGATGAAACAACAGCAGCAGTGGTTTAGGGTTTGGAAAAAGGAGGAAGCTCTGAGTAAATTCGAAATTGTGAAGAAGATGAATGGGGAAGAAAGAGAAAATTTGTATCTAGGTCAGAAAAGAGAAAGTGAATCGGTACCAGCGGTTACAGGTCGTAAAGTAACATCAACGCATGGAGGACGTGTGGCAAACTGAAAGTGTAGTGGAGAACGTGGGTGCGACATTTTCGCGACAGAAAAATTTCATCACCGGCGATCAAAGATCTTAGAAAATGCCTTTGCCAAATAAAACCTAAAGGAGAAGTTGTAGAAAGAGATTATTAGCGAGAAGTATGGAATCATCAGTGAAAGCTCCTGGCGAGCCATCTAGTTAGAGGACCAGCGGGGAAAGGATCAAAGGCTATATCAGCGAGATGTGAAGGAAGTACAAGTGAGCGGACTAATGGAAGCAAGAGAAAGATACCACAACGGAGGTAGTTGAGAAGTAGTTGAGCATTTATTACTCGTCAGAACGGACATATTGTCAGAGTTGACTGGTTGACTCAGTGGATTCCTCGACAACAAGCCTTATCCTTAAGAAGACTTGGCCGCCAAGACTAGATAAAAGAAACACCATCTCGGCGATAGGGTATATCGGCGAGTGGTGACAAAATATGTCAGAATAGTTGTTGTATGTATTAGTTGTTATCCACTATGTAAAACTCTATAAATAGCGAGAGAACCCACTGAGAAAAGGGTTGGACATTTCTTGGTTTGGTCTAGAGAGAGGAAAAGTAAGCATCTACTTGATTTTCATAGCCCAGGGCCGAGATTAGAGTTCATGTTGAGAGACCCGACTTAGAAGATTAGCAAGGTGAGAGTTGTAATTAAACTTATTCTAGTGGAAATCCTTGGATGTAGCCCTCATTAAGGAGGGTGAACCAAGTAATATCGCTGTCAAGTATCTCTAACTCTTAAATCTACAATATCTTGTGTGTGTATGATTATGTGTATGCTTGTGTATGTTTATTTGGGTGTACTGTCTAAGATCTACCCCTTGGGAATTTAGACAGTTACACTAGCTTAAGAACAAAGTTTCTCTTGTATTTTATTAACATCATTAATGGACAAATTTTACTCTCGGATGTAGAAACCTTAAGTAGATCATCGAAGTAACATGTTGGATTAACTAACCAAGGTGCAGCAGTAGCACAAAGAAGGTCACGGTCTTCTTCCATGTCTTCCAAAATGGAAAGTTTCCCGTTACTCGTGTTCTTTAAATACCCATAAATCATGTGCTTTGGCCATACATCTACTTTCTCATGCATTGTGATTAATGTATGAGACGAGAAATCTTCACCATTCTACATCACCTTAGATTTAGTATTAATGCATTTTCATACCCTCCATAACTAGCATCAACATATCCGGTGCAAGTAGTACTAAGTTTACTGTAGTAGGATTGTTTTGAGTTATGTTTTCCATTGGTACAAATGTGGCAGATAAAGAGCAGTCTTGGCAGCACAAGGGACTTGGAATTTCGCACCTTCCATACTGCAGAAAAGTAATCTAGGGCATACCTTTTCTAAGAAACATTTTCAGCAATAAATGACCCTCATCACCACTGTCATCATCTTTGATAAACACAAAAAAAAATGAATTGGTAAACATTGAATCTAATCTTAACTCATGCTTAAGAATCATCACATGAACTAAATTTATATTGTTTGTATCCAGTAAAATAAACTCATTCGGAACAAACAAATAAGAAGCTAGTACCTTATGGCAATATATAGAATTTCTACCAACACCATAAGAATATGTTTGAATGAGATCTAATTCCTTGTCACGATCAAATATTATTCGAGTGTAATCATAAGGAGGATATAAATAACCCTTACCGAACAAGTTGTTGTTGAAGAACAACTTGGAGCTTCCCAGTTTTGTGTAGTTCATATCCTTGAACTTTACATTCTTTTTAATGTATTCATTATATACATCTTGTGAAGTCACGTCAATTGGTCTATGTAAACCAACCATGTCGACGTCCATACGATTCGTAAGAATCGCATTAACAGTTGCTCCAAATCCATTAAACCCAATTGAAAGATTTGAACAATCGTTGATCTGATCTTTTTCGTTGGAAGAAGTAGATTTTATATTGAAAAGGTTATTATTGAAAATTGGAATTTATGTAGAGAATACAATACCAGTTTCTACAGATGATGAATCTTCTATACTCTCGTTTTTACTGGAATGTGCTTCATCTTTTTGAGAAACCAATCCTCCAAACTCCTTTTTTTCGTCAGATAAAAGCAAAGGAATAACTTCATGAGATTCAGGAATTTCGTCTTTAGAAGTAGTATTCTCTTTGTTTTTCTTTGAACTTGTTTCGTCTTCTTTCTTTTTTTCAACTTCAAGAATGTCTTCTTTCATTACAAATTTCTTTATTAAATCTTCTGTAAAAGTTTTGAAACTTGCTTCAATTATCCTATTGATGCTAGTTTCAAGTCGAGCAAATCTTTCTTTAAAATCTACTGGTTTATCTTCCATGAACTTAAAATTCTAAAGAAGAAAACTAAAGGTTGTTGAAGAAATTTAGGTTTTTTTTTGTAATAACAAACTAGGTGTTTTTTCCTGAAAAACACTGTACCGTCTCAGGGTACTTTCGTAGTGCTCGAGATCAAAATCGAACAAGACTAGCCTAAACCAAGTCAATAGTCGTTCTAGTCTTTTTTCGATCACAGAGGATAAAGGTTGATCTAGGGAGGGAAACAGTGAAAGAAACTTGAGATCAGGTTGAGAATGTGTGTTTCTGGGTGTGAGAGTTCAAGATTTCTGTCGTAAGTGTGACTAAGAACCTTCAAGGATAGAAGTGTGTTGAATACTCAGAATCTGGTTTTTGCTCTTGCTCTGAGGCTCTGGTATTCTGGTTATTCTCTGGTTTTCTGAATCTTCTGCCTTGGAAGATAAAGGAAGCCTCTATTTATAGTGTTGAACTCACCCTGATCTCTAGACAGATAAGGTGGAAGCCGTGGAAGATAGGAGGACATGAGTTGTGCTCTGTAACTGTTAGAGTCGTGTAGAACGTGTCCACTCAGCACCACCTTCTCGTAACTGTACGTCATCTCTATCATTTTCTTTCTAACTGTCGTAGACCGCCAGACCAATACCCCTAAAGTTATCCTCCCGTGTGATGTTTTGATATCTCGTGTAGTATGCAGATATTGCATGGTTGTGTTGAGTTTAAACATCATTGCATGGCCAACGTGGTTGTCGCGCTAGGGGCGTATACCATGGCCTTATAACAACAGTCTTGGCCATCGGGCAAAACTAAGAATTTGTGGCGCCATGAATATGACGCCATGGCCTTGTGGCCACGACCTTGGCTATAGGGCAAGGTCAATTTTTTGTGTTGCCATGATCATGGCGCCATGGTTCTGTGGCTACGGCCTTGGCCATTGTCCAAGGCCAATCTTATATAGCGTCATGCTCATGGCGCCATGGCCTTGTGCCACTGATCAAGGCCAATCTTTGTGGTGCCATGCTTATGGCGCCATGGCGTTGTGGCCACTGGCCAATGCCAATCTTTTGTGGCGTCATGAGTATGGCGCCATGGTTTTAAGGCCAGTCTTTTGTGACGCATTTAGGCTACGCCACTTCGACTATGGCATGTTTGTGCACTCGGGCTATGGCGTATTTTGGGTCATGGCATGCTTATCCATGGTATATTAGGCCACTCTATGTTAAATTGTGTCCTGCCGGAGTGTGTTTAGGCTGTTGTATACTTCTCAGAGAACTCTGGACATGCCCAGAGCCGCGATGTTTCTAACGTTTTCATTGAGAGTCAGGTATCGAGTCGTATTTTAAGAGGAAATCCATGAGGATGCGTCTCTGTTAACTCTCCACCATAGTACCAGTGAGAAATTTAGTTCTGATGTCGAGGAATTCGAAGCGATGTCGGCATGAAGTAAATTGGTAGGTTTATGAGTTGGTGGGGTTGTTTAGCATTGCACTATGATATTAGTCTCTCCACCAGGGGTTATAAGAGAGAACTCATAGAGAGCATATTCAGCTTTGCAGAATAGGTTGTATTCTGAGCTATAGAGATGTGCCTGAGTAGGCAAACGTCGCTTGGCAAGGCATAATGAGAGAGTCGTTTACATTTTTGTCCCTTTTCCATTTTTTACCATCTACACTAGGTTTTGCAGAAGCTAGGATAACATGATCGAAGTTCTAGATGAGAATCTAAAATTGTTGCTTTAGTAAATCAAGCAGTTCTCAGAATGTTACAAAATCCAACAACTCTGGGAGTTCATATATGGGACTCTATGTCTCCACCTTTTTTACATCAGGTTATTTTACATGATAAAATGGGTCTCAGGCTCCCTAGAAATGTTCCTTGTAATGCAAACAATGTTTGATCTTAATAAAGCTGCCTGCCTTTCAAAAAAAATGTAGTCGATTAGCAGGGCCGGCACTGGGCCTATGCAAACTATTCTTTGAATTGGGCCACAAATTTTAGGGGGCCACAAAATACATGGTCTTCATAAGAAAGAAAAGAAAAAAAAATAGAGTTTTGTGTAACTACAGACTTTGAAGGGGTCATAAAATAATTTTCAAGGGGCCACAAATAATATTAGTTATGTTTTCTAATTAACTTCACGTGTTTTACTCCTTTCAATTAGGGAGGAATTTTAGGGTTAGGTTATTCCCTTAATACAAAACCGCTTGGATTACCACTGTCAAACTTCTATTTTTTGGGATGTTTTATTTGCTTAATTGATCTAACTTGCCGCAATTAAAGCACTTTCTTTGACCTTCGATCTTCATATTCAAATATATACAATTAAAGCTTCTTCAAAAAATGTACAACTAAAGCAATTCCAAGGGCTTCATTTTTTTTCTTCAATTTCTTTTTTCTCTATGGCTTTAAAGAAATCAGGGGGCCACAAAAAAAAATTGGAATGGGGCCACGAAAATGTCAGGGCCGGCCCTGTCGATTAGACCCCAAGTTGTGACACCATCATTCAGAAGTTTGGTTTTATAAGCTGCTTCTATACTAGCATAATTACGTGACATGGTGGTATAGATTTTGGGTCTCAATCTTATTCCGAATGTTTGGTGGTTTTTTTTTTAATAGGTAATCCAAGGACTAACCCTGAGTTCAGTACTCGTACATCCAGTTGCCTGTTACATTCATCATACTAGTGAACACGGTTGAAAGCGAGCTTTCCGACCAATGCCTACTTTGTTTCTGGCTTACACAAACTAAAGCTAAATTGAAAGCATAGAAGTTTTCGTGGAATGGAATACAACTAAGAGGACTAAGACTTTTGATGCATAATCTAAAATTGAAACCGTCGCCTGCATACGACCTTGTTGGAGCTGTTTTGGTAGTGAATATCATTTTCCTAGTGGCTTCAAGAACATTCTCATTGTCACTTTCAATCAGAACTTTGGGATGGTTTAATTGTCGAGTTAACTGGATTGTCCTGGAAGCCGCTTCTTCTTCTAGAGCTTCTGCTGAAATCCCTGCGTAGTAATAACTCCTTCCACCTGTGTGGTTTCCTGTATGATCAGAGAGAATGAGAGCTATTCCACCTTCTTTGTTAGGATTAACAATATAAGCCACATTTATTTTGACTGCCATAATATCTACAGTGACAGGTTTAGGTGAGTTAGAGATGATAATCTTCTCCTCTTCATTGCTAGGGATTCTATTTATTTTCCTATTTTGATTGACTAAAACTGTTATTGCATCTCCTGTTTTCTTGGGATTAGGTTTAATTTTCCTAAAAACCAAATCGCACCGACTTTTCCAAACTCCCCACAATATTGTTGCCATAATTTCCGGCCATTCTTGCAAATCCAATGGCTGATTGCTTCTTCTATTGTACCAGTCATTCATCCAATCCTGGAAATTTTGCTGCCATTTAATACCCAGTTTATGTCAAAACCCAAAAGCTGCACCACAGACACAAGAAAATCACAGTGCATGAAAAGATGAGTCTGGTTCTCCTCATGCTTTCCACACATAGGGCATGTCTTGTCTATGTACTTCAAATGCTTGCTCACTCTCTTCCATTGAGAGGTAGAATAGTATAAGCACACTTCCATACAAAAGTCTGAATCCTTGGGATGACTTTCAGCTTCCAAATCCTTAACCACTTTGCCTTTTGCTGGTCATTCACAGACCTACCCCTATGAATCAGGCTGTTGTATATAGATTTTGTAGTGAAAACCCCATTATCTTCTAACTTCCATCTGATCTCATCATCTCTATCACCGTGAATAGGTATTTCTGAGATTGTAGTGACCAACTGATTATCAAAGAGCATCTGTAACATCTTCTTATTCCAGTACCAGTTGTTACCTCTGCATTTCATGAGTTGACACAAGAAGATTGGCGTATTCTGATGAGTGTTTGGCTTCTCTAGCTGGTTTTGAGCTCCTGGAATCGATTTATCCTCCCAAATTCTTATTGTTTTTCCATTCCCAACAATCCATTCCACGTTATTCCTAATATTTTTCACTTCTCTATCTAAGTTTTTCCATACCCATGAGTCCTTCTTAGAGCAAACTCTGTTTGCATTCAGAAGACTTGAATCCGGGTAGTACTTGTGTTTGAATACAGAAGCCCATAGAGAATTTGGTTCCATTAGTAGTCTCCAGTTTACTTTGGCCAGAACAGCTGAGTTGAATATTCTTAGGTTCAGAATTCCAAGGCCTCCCAAATGTCGAGGAATACAGATGGAACTCCATGCCTTTAA
>JAJJMA010119500.1:0-13376 GCA_023529015.1 Papaver nudicaule
TTCGATCATACGTCAACAATTAGGTTGCAAAGCCAGTATTGCTGACACAAGCCTTTGACAGCGGTCAAAGCAACTCCTAGGCCTGTAAAGGACGTCAGCCGGGGGAATCAAGTGCGTGACGATCTGTGGAGGATCTAGAGACGTAAGGAGTGCGACAGTAGCCAATTCACTTGGAGGGCTTGAGTTGGTCTCTGCTACATCCCAGACCGAAGTCTTATAGTAGTCTAGAGTTTGTACTGGGCGGTGTTCAATCTGGATGAGGTCTTGAGGTTTTTCTACAAGGTAGTTTCCGTGTTAAAAAAACGTTCTGGTGTCTGCTGTGCTTTTCCTTTCCGCAATTATATAAACTCTGACATATAATTAAAAACAAGCACAAGAAGTACGTTATCCATAACCGTCGATTTTACTCCAAAGACTTGTCTTTGTCGAGTTGATCCCTAGATCACAACTCCGGTTATCTAGGTTTGGATATTGATTTTTGAGATCGTCCAAACCTAACCATAAGACTCACGAGCCCAAACGAAAAGTTGGTCGTATTTCGGTACCCCTCCTTTTTCACTTTATGTTTCAAAGCTTGAATTCCTTGAAAAACATTGATCTATCACTATGATAATTTGCTCAAAACTCTTAGGCATTCTAAAGCTCAAAGTCTTTAGATACTTATGATGGTGGAGCTTATTTTAGCAAGAAAAAATGCAAAAATTGAATGAAAACTTGAAAACCCTAAGAAAAAAATTCTTGAAAATTTTGAAAACCATCAAAGCATAGGCAGACCTAAGTCATTTTAATCAGTCCCTGTTTCTAGCGCCAAACTGTGTCGGTATAAAATCTGACTAGAGATCTTATACCCAACAACCATCGAAAGATTGTGTTAACAAGAGTGCAATAGAGTTGATTAGGTATAAGAAGTGCATCGAGATTGAATATTAGGCTACATCGCAGAGATTCTAATAACAAACAATAAGTAAAATAAAGGCCAAAGCATTCATTGATATAAAATATTTCAGTGGCTAATTCTACATGGATTATGTGCTTAAAGGCATGAGGAGATTAATCACTAACCTAGTCTCTATCAAAATTCCCAAGACTTACCAAAAAATCCAACCCTTACAAATGAACCCGAGCTCTCCTTTTATAGATCGAGTTGCAAATGGACTACAACTAATAAAGATAAAATTCTCAATCGTGTGTGCGTCAGAATTGTCGAGGGTCGGTCTTCGAGATGTCCTCGAAGTGGATGTTCCTTCGTAGATCTTGGTTTATTCAAACTACGAATTTCCTGGTATCGAGTTTACTTCTTTCGATGTCTTCCAGGTTGTCTTCCATTATCGGCGCATCTTTTCAGATATTCGATTAGGACAACTCACTGCTGTACGAGATCCTCTCGGTTATATTCCATGCTTCGCGACCCTTCACCTGTCATCCTGCTTCTGCTCTGGGATCCTGACACGTGTCTCGATGGTTTATCCCCCCACACTTGAATGATTGACATGTTGCTCACACATGTACATTTGTAGGTTATTTCTTCTCTTATGAGGTCCCTTGGATGGTGTAAGGCATGTTTTACTCTTGTCTTAAATAAATAAATAAATAAAGGTTACACCTAGTCATATCATTTAACACATTATTAACATCATGCAAGATAACTTTGACTCTCCATGAGCATCTCGAATATTTGTTCTTCAAGTAGTCCATGATGCCTTTACATTCTGTTTTTACCTGGAAAAACAATGCACCGTCTCTGGGTACTTTCGTAGTGCTCGAGATCAAAGTCAAACAAGACGAGCCTAAACCAAGTCAATGGTCGTTCACGTCTTGCTTCGGTCACAGAGAGGATAGAGGTTGATCTAGGGAGGGAAACAACGAAGAAACTTGAGATCAGGTTGAGAATGTGTTTTGGGTGTAAGAGTTCAAGATCTCCGTCGTGAAGGTGACTCGAAATCTTCAAGGCTAGAAGTGTGTTGGATACTCAAGTCTGTTTGCTCTGAGGTTCTGGTGTTTTTCCGTATTCTGGTTGTTCTGCCTTGGAAGATAGAGGAAGCCATTATTTATAATGTTGAACTCACCCTGATCTCTCGACAGAGAAGGTGGAAGTCGTGGAAGAGTGGGGGAGTGGAGGACATGAGTTTTTCTCGGTAACTGCTAGGATCGTGTAGATCATGTCCACTCAGCGCCACTTTCTCGTAACTGTCCATCATCTCTATCAGTTTCTTTCAATTGTCGTAGACCGCCAGACCAATACCCCTAAAGTTATCCCCCCGTGTGATGTTTTAATATCTCGAGTAGTATGCAGATATTGCATGGTTGTGTTGAGTTTGAGTAGTCTTGTGTGGCTATGATTCTGCGGCCAACGCGAGTGTGGCGCCTTTAGAGACACGCATAGTGGGTGTGTAGGGGTGGCCCTGGCTGTTGGCCAGGGCCAGGAGTTCATGGCGCCATGGTGTAGTGGTGTAGATGGTGAAAAATGAAAGAGGGACAAAAATGTAAAACAACTCTGTATTTTGCCTTACCTAAAGGTAATTGCCTACACTTGGAGAATGGTGAGTAACAAGAATGGTAATCCAAGAAAACCTTCAAGTCCGAAAAGAGGAAATCAAGTTCCCACTTTTGAATTTCCTAATGTGAACAGCTTTGATGCGTTGAACTTGGATGATTTGGAAGATTTAAACACGGTAACTGTGGAGGATATCACTGACCAGGAATCCATACCTCCCCAGGTAACAAATAATGCAGGTGGAAGGAAAAAAGTGACAGTAACTAATGCTTTTGATGCTGCTGACAGAAATATTTCAACTGTGGAAACATCTTGTGTAGATGCGACAAAACATGGTGCAGGAATGAATGTTGACATGACAAAGAGTGCAGCTGGAAAGAGAGAAACAAGAGTGGATTCTACTGAAACTGGCGGTACTGAAAATGCTATACCATTGGCTGGAAATAACGTGACAAGTATGGATGCAGGACCATCTTCTAGTGAAATATCAGGTGCGCCAGAAAATAAAGTGGCTAAAGGTAAAGCTGAGTCGCTGTCAGGTTTGGTTGGCGTTGATGCGTCTTTATCAGGTTTAGGTAAGGCTGGGTCGCTATCAGGTAAAGGATGTAAGGAAGTAGTTAACGTGAATATGGTATCCCGGAGCCCCTTGGTAGAGGTAGAGAGTAATAGTGTTGTAGAGCGTGAGGTGGCACCACCCACACCATGGGATCTGCAGGGGGTCCACCATTAGATTAACTCTTTTCGCTCTACACCGTCGGATCGCAAGCTCTACAAAATCTCTACGACACTATTCAGACTACATCTAGAGTTTTCGATGGTATCCAATGTGAGTCAGATATCTTGTGAAGGTGAAGGTGTAACTAACTCGTCAGGTTCTGACAAGTCTATGGATAGTCAGAAACCTGCTGTTGGTACAACTTATGGGGCAGCTGGAGTCGTAATGAAATCTGGCTCTGTTGATAGTACTGTGAGAATAACTAAAGCTGCAGGACCTTCTTTGGTTTTAAAAGCAAAAGAGGCAGCTAGGGTCGTGACAAAAGCTGCTGAAAATAACGTGACTGAGATGCTTGTTACTGAAGAACCAACTTTTGAAGCGTCTCCATCAATGACAAAGCAAACCTGGGCTGACATGACCGAAGAGGAGCAAGCAGAACTAGAGAAAACAGGTGTACATGGGAACCAAGGGTCCAAATTCCAAGCTAGAAGAGTTTTTAAACCTGATATGGAACTGGATCGAGTTAAGAATCAAAACGAGCTTGGAGATCATAATAGTGGCCCAATTTATGAGGAAAATCAAGTTCACATTAACACGGAGGGGTCAAGGCTTGGGCTTATGGCTAGTAGGGGAAGATCACCTAGGGGAAAAGAATATTGGAGAAATATAAGAGGAAGGGGAAGAGGATATGAATATCGCTAGATTTATTTTTATGCTTTTATGTGATTTTTCGTTTATGTAATTCTTTTATGTACCTTATGATTTTTCATTAATTCAATTTTGGGACTTAACAAAAAAAATAAAGGTAATTGCCTACTCAGGCACATCTCTGTAGCTCGGAATACAACTTATTCTACGAGCTGAATGTACTCTCTATGAGTTCTCTCTTATAACTCCCGGTGGAGAGGATGATATCATGGTGTAGTACCGATAACCCCACAAACGCGTAAACCCATTAATTTACTTCATGTCGACATCGCCTCGAATTCCTCGATATCAGAACTAATTACTCACTGGTGCTATGGTGGAGAATTAATAGAGATGCACCCTCTCGGGTTTCCTCCTCAATGTTTAAAGACCTCAGGCCCTCGCCTAATCTCGATCAAGACGGAGACGCACCCTCTCGGGTTTCCTCCTCAATGTTCAAAGACCTCAGGCCCTCGCCTAATCTCGGTCAAGACGGAGACGCACCCTCTCGGGTTTCCTCTCAAGATACGACTCAACATCCGAGTCTCAATGAAAGCCTCAGAAGTACCACAGCTCCAGGCCTACCCAGAGCTCCTTGAGAAGCATACACTAGCCTAAACACACTTAGACAAGCCACACTCTAAACACAGAATGGCCTAATGAACCATGGATAAGCATGCCATGATCTAAAATACGCCCAAGTGCACAAATATACCATAGTCGCAGTGGCGTGGCCTAAAGATACCACAAGAGATTGGCCTTAGCCAATGGCCAAGGCCGTGGCAACACATCCATGGCGCCACACATCTTCTGGCCTTGGCCAATGGTTAAGGCCGTGGCCACTTGGCCATGGTGCCCTGACCCATGGCGCCACACATCTTCTGGCCGTGGCCACTCGGCCATGGCGCCATGACCTATGGCGCCACACATCTCCTGGCCTTGGCCACTCGGCCATGGCGCTATGACCCATGGCGCCACACATCTCCTGGCCTTGGCCAATGGCGAAGGCCGTGGCCACTTGGCCATGGCGCCACACATCTTCTGGCCTTGGCCAAAGGCCGCGGCCGCGACCACTCAGCCATTGTGTCGTACTCACGCAACCTTCCTTAGCTCAACACAACTACACAACATCTGCAAGTTACACGAGATATCAAAACATCACACGGGGGGATAACTTTAGGGGTATTGGTATGGCGGTCTACGACAGTTAGGAAGAAACTGATGGAGATGATGGGCAGTTATACGAAGATGGCGCGAGTGGACATGTTCTACACAACTCAAGCAGTTACAGAAACCAACTCATGTTCTCCACTCCTGCATTCTTGCACGACTCCCACCTTCTCTATCGAGATACCAGGGTGAGTTCAACACTATAAATAGAGGCTCCCTCTATCTTCCAAGGCAGAACATCTTTTCCAGAACCTCTGAGCAAAAACACCTGATTAACTCGATACACCTCTAGCCTTGGAGATCTCCAGTCACCCTCACGACGGAGATCTTGAACTCTCACACCCAGAAACACATCCTCAACCTGATCTCAAGTTTCTTCCACTGTTTCCCTCCCTAGATCAACCTCACCCTCTCTGTGACCGAAGCAAGACGGGAACGACCATTGACTTGGTTTAGGCTCGTCTTGTTCGATTTTGATCTCGAGCACTACAAAAGTACCCAGAGACGGTACATATGTTTTTTCAGGTAAAAACATTTGGCGACCACAGTGGGAGATCAATCTTTCAGTTCCAGAAAACTTTCTCAAAAATGGTTGAACCAGGGAAGGGGTCAGACTACACAAAGATCTCAACTCTTCAACTGAAGCCGCTCCAACTTCCAGTGCAACACCTTCCATTCCACCCACACTCAACGTCGTGCCCAACATCCAGACCACCCACGATTCTTCCCCTGTAACACCTACTGTCTCAGCCACCCCTGTCACGCCCATTGTTACGCCTAGTCCAACTCTCCTGGCGTTGCCTCGGTGAACCCTGTTGTTCCAGCGACTCCTGCAGATCCAGATCCAGTTAGCACGCCTCGTAGTAACCCCTCCTCTTCGATCAGGATCGATGCTACCACCCTAAAGGAAGAGGAAGTGCCAAGGACTCCGACCTTGGAGGAACTAGTCAAGTGTCGAGACGATCTTCCGGAAAGACGGATCAAGACTCAAGTTGAAGTCTTGGCTCAACTCGAAACTCTAACCGCGAAACCCTCACCAGATTCACAAGCCAAAGGAACTCCCAGAACTGCTGCTAGTACGAACACCATTGCGATCCACGTCTGGGATGATGAGATGATCCCTACTCAAGTAGAGCCTCAACACGAAGAGAGCCACAACTTGGATACGTCGCTAAAAGACGATTTGGATATACTACTCCAAAGCCCAGAGGAGGAGACGACGCTACTTGTTCACCAGCACCGACAACCAAACCCACACAAAGTGTAGAGGATCCCTCTCCCCAAGAGGGGAGCATCAATACCACCAAGTGCTGAGACTCAAAAAATTCTCGGAGCCCCCCACTGGCAGAGCCTGCACTTAGTACAACAACCTTGCCTCGCATTGGTACGGGGAGCGAGACGATGAATGCGTCCTACCGCAAGTACTTTTTCGTATCAGAATAGGATCCAAGCTCTTGACTAACATTGGTGGAGCTCTCCTAAGTGATTCTTGTCTACTGATCCCTCCATGAGACTGCAAAAGATCTGCCTCGTCTGCACCAGCGCTACCGGAGATGGCCAAACCCTTAAGAAGCGAAGAGGCTTGTGATACCAATGGCAACGGCAGCCTGATCATCAAACAGTACAACAACAACTTACCATCCAGGAGTTCCATCAGCGAAGAGAGTAAGAGGAAGAGTCCATCTACAAAGGTGACACACCCAAAACGCACAACTTCAAGCTCGCCTTGAAAACTCCAGGTGACAACATGGTTCGAAGCAGATCACAACAAAGACGCTTGATCAGAGATACTCAGGCGTGTATATACAACACAGGTTACGGCGCCACGAGTCACAACACCACAAGTCACGGCGCCACGAGTCAAGACGCCACGAGTCACGGAGCCACGAGTCACGGAGCCACAAGTCATGGCGCCACAAGTCACGGCGCTGCAACTACTATAAAGGGGTAAACCAAGCTTCTAGTACCCATGACGGCAAATGATTCATCAACAAACACTAAAGATACGGATAACCCCATCGTCACTAAGAGAACGACGATGAGACATGGGGACTTCCAGAGTTACCACTACAGCCAAAGGAGAAACACATATTTGCTTCGTCTACACCAACCTTCCTATCCAGGAGACCCCTCTCCCATGAGACACAGGAAGAAGTTCAGAATTCGAACTTTATATCAACGGGATGGTTCCTGAACTCTCTTACGACGCTCTCAACATGCTAAGAGCTCCACAAGGCCGCAAGATGATCAACGAGTTAAGGATCGAGGAAGCTCGTGATAACAGGAGACGCATTAGCAAGCCTGATAACAGGGTATCAACACAAAATAACTCGAAGGGTCCCGAACAAGAACGTGACTCAAGCATAAGATGCATATCTACAACAACAACCGCGAGGAGTACGAGGACCGAAACCTATGCAGGACTCCCAGACTCATCATCTTCGAAGAAGTACTGGAGCTATTAGACGTCTGAACGAGAATGGAACAACCGGATTACCCCGATTCGATGATTCTCAACAACTAATGAGGACGCTCTGCCTACTCGAGCCTTTACCCTCTTCAGGAGTCCAATACACGAGAATGTTGAAGGAGGACGGCGAGCAACACGTTTCTGCTCGAGAGAAGTTGAGCCCAGCGAAAGACGTTGATAAGATAGCACAAAACATAGTTGGGGACTCCTCACCACAGCTGTTCTTCGCTGCACCGAATACCGTTAGGAGTACTGACTGCCATGACCCGATCAATGGTGAAACTTTGTCAAAGAAAACATAAGGTACAACCGATATGCCCCTGTCTCTACCAAAAAGCTTTATTATCATGGAAGGACCTGCTCGAGCAGAGACGCCATGCATCAGGGGACTATCCGCTACAGATCCTTCGAAGAAAGGAAGATCTAAGAACTCCAATCAACACCGACATCACTACCAATGCCTCTACGAAAAACTGAAGGCCGCCTGGGACTGCTTGTTACAAGGGTTTTTCAAAGAAGTAGAAATAAGCCTACCACTTCAACAACGAGATCGTGTACACGCATACCGAAACCTTTGAAGAACCTCCAGACGCCACCAAGTCTTCATCTTTCGATCAAGCTAGCAGTATCATGGTTGTAGCACTCCTCTCAGCTATCACTTGCAACGAGTCTCCAACATCCTTCGGTGGCAACCCAGATCCAAAAAGATTACAGAGTAGAGTGCTCCAAGCGCTAGGACTTCAAAAGATGTGCCAATAGATGGAGAATGGGAAAGACTTCCTACGTAATATCTGTTCACTTAAGATTCTACCACAACATGCTAGAAGGAGCGCTCATCACTACGAAATCAGACTTAAAGCTTCTGGGGCAAGGGTGTACGGGCAAGAATCTTGATACGGGAATTAAAGGTATTTGTCTCACTATACCTTCACAAGTTTCAAAATTCTCGAATACCTCCCACCACGAAATATTCCTGTAGCCTCACACCTTCCACCATGAAATATTCTCGTGGCTCTACAGCCGTGGATCCACAAGATACCTTCTACCCAAAACTATCTCCGTGACTCCGCATTCGTGGAGCCACGAAACACCTTCCATTAAAAGCATTCATGTGGCTCCGAGCTCACGGACCCATGAAACACCTTTTACAAACAATTCCCACAGCGTTACCTCCCCCAGAAGATATCTCTTACAACAAGAAGTTCACCTAACCTTGGCCCCATAAGAGGTTTTCACCACCGTATACCTCCGTGACTCCACAGAATGTCCTCCCAGTCTTCATTAACTCTCTGAATCAACACCATCACCTACAACCTCAGTGTTAGAGTTACCAATCAAGGAGGGTAAACCATCTTGTGGAGAAGTTATTTTATTTTTTTTGAGTCTCCATGGAGCAAACCTACTCCGGAGACAAACAAAGGCGTTCTCACGACTACATACCAAGTTTGTTGTACGACGACCTTCACAAAAATGAGCAACGCGGAAGATTGGTAGGAGATCTGAAAGGTGATTTTTGTACACCACCTCCCTAAAGGTGTATATTGTTATGTGTCAAAATTTCGTGGCGATCCAATTCGTGGATCAGGAGATATGGCGCAAACATTGTAGTGCACAACGAAGTAAGTAGACAGAACATACATACGAAGCCAAAACAGTTGCTGCGGAAAGATCGTGAGGAATTATTGGGTAAAATTTATACACAAACTCCCTTTCAATGCCTACAACTATGTGGTAAAATTTCATACAATAACTCCATGTGGTTTGAGAAATATGGCGTGAACATTTAGGAGAAGAAAAGCTGCCAGAATTTCCTGCGCCAGCAACTTTTGTTGCGAAGGAACAGCCGGTGTGAGAAATCCACAAGGGATTTTTGAAAGATTTTCGGACACAATATTTATCTGTATGTCTCCCATCACATACTAAAATTTCATACCAATCAAGAAAGGGGATTGGGAGATACGACACGAACACTACAGCACATGCGAGACGCATAGTCAGGAATCATGTACAAGACCACGTCGAGTACTGCGGAAAATATACGAGGAGCCTCGAAGAGATTTTTGGACACAATACTCCACTTGATGTCTACTACCATGTGTCAAAATTTCGTGATGATACAACAAGGGAGTTAGTAGATATGACGCAAACACCAGGAAACACGCAAGACGTGAAACTGTTGGAATTTACAACGAATAGGCTATGACGCAAAGCTCATAGCGCCAGCATCCACGGCGCTACCAAGTCCATGGCGCCACACCTCATGGCGCCCCACCTCATGGAGCTTTATTACTCAGTAAAGACGGCGAGGTAAACATCTTCATCAAGTAGTTCACCTATTTAAACTCCAACACCCTCTTCAACGACTGGGGACTTGGCACAATCATCGTGCTTTGGAGAAATTCTCTATAAGGGGATACCGAGAGTATGGGATCCCCATAATAAACACGTTAAGAGGATATATAAGACGGGACGACACATGTTCTACACCAAAACAGGAGACATTCAGATCTACACCAAGAAAAAGAATACAATCGACTCCCCTGGTATCTCTCTACCGACTGCTGCTGCCGGTTACCACTGGATTGGTCATTGTTTCGTAAAGCATCGGTGCTCCACCTCACTCAACACTACGGATTCAACTCTGAACACAAATGGCCGCGTCTTGCTTACTGGAAAGTATGCCACCCGAGCTTGTATCAAAGGCGATGCTTAGGAAATTAGCTAATTGCAGAACCACTCGCCAAGCGGAGACGATCAAGGAGAAACAAGGACTTGATCACGACAAGAAGAAGGAGGAAAAGTTCTCTGCTAAAACGGGTAAAACCTCTCCCTTCTTTTTATTTTCTTGGCTAAGACCTAGCCTATGTATGTATTCACATACATGACACTGGGGACCTCACTAAACATAGTATCCCTTTCTCTAGAAAAGTCACGGCGCCACGAATGATTAAAAAAATAAAAATTTAGGGTTTTGCACCATGGCCACACCTGTAATCCCGCTTAGCCTTCATGGCGCCATGGCCATGGCGCCATGACCATGGCCTCCTGCTTGCCTTGGCAATCGTGGTGCCAACCACGGCACCACCCATCTCGTTCCCCCATCACCTAAAAAAAAAAAAAAACTTAAGCCAACTACACTTGCATGTTTCACACGCATAGTCTCATTCTCAGCTTTACATCATAGCTATAGCTCACATTAGAATATTAGCTCGTTATAACCTCTGCTAATCTTGAATAGAAAACCTAAGGCTATTAGGATTGCTATCACCATCTGAGTGCTTAGTATGAAACATTACGGTTCCACACTAACCAGGGGACTTAATGTAGATGGTGAAAAATGAAAGAGGGACAAAAATGTAAAACAACTCTCTATTTTGCCTTACCTAAAAGCAATTGCCTACTCAGGCACATCTCTGTAGCTCAGAATACAACTTATTCTACGAGGTGAATGTACTCTCTATGAGTTCTCTCTTATAACTCCCGGTGGAGAGGATGATATCATGGTGTAGTACCGATAACCCCACCAACGCATAAACCCATTAATTTACTTCATGTCGACATCGCCTCAAATTCCTCGATATCAGAACTAAATTACTCACTGATGCTATGGTGGAGAATTAATAGAGATGCACCCTCTCGGGTTTCCTCATCAATGTTTAAATACCTCAGGCCCTCGCCTAATCTCGTTCAAGACGGAGACGCACCTCTCGGGTTTCCTCCTCAATGTTCAAAGACCTCAAGCCCTCGCCTAATCTCGGTCAAGACGGAGACGCACCATCTCGGGTTTCCTCTCAAGATACGACTCAACATCCGAGTCACAATGAAAGCCTCAGAAGTACCACAGCTTCAGGTCTACCCAGAGCTCCCTGAGAAGCATACAACAGCCTAAACACACTTAGACAACTAAACACAGAATGGCCTAATGAACCATGGATAAGCATGCCATGACCTAAAATACGCCCAAGTGCACAAATATACCATAGTCGCAGTGGTGTGGCCTAAAGATACCACAAGAGATTGGCCTTTGCCAATGGCCAAGGTCGTGGCAACACATCCATGGCGCCACACATCTTCTAGCCTTGGCCACTCGGCCATGGCGCCACACATCTTCTGGCCTTGGCCAATAGCCAAGGTCGTGGCCACTCGGCCATGGCGCCATGACCCATGGCGCCACACATCTCCTTGCCTTGGCCAATAGCCAAGGCCGTGGCCACTCGGCCATGGTGCCACACATCTTCTGGCCTTGGCCAAAGGCCAAGGCCGCGGCCACTCGGCCATTGTGCCGTACTCACGCAACCTTCCTTAGCTCAACGCAACTATACAATATCTGCAAGTTACACGAGATATCAAAACATCACACGGGGGGGATAACTTTAGGGGTATTGGTCTGGCGGTCTATGGTAGTTAGGAAAAAACTGATGGAGATGATGGGCAGTTATACGAAGATGGCGCGAGTGGACATGTTCTACACAACTCAAGCAGTTACAGAAATCAACTCATGTTCTCCACTCCTCCACTCTTGCACGACTCCCACCTTCTCTATCGAGAGACCAGGGTGAGTTCAACACTATAAATAGAAGCTCCCTCTATCCAAGGCAGAACATCTTTTCCAGAACCTCAGAGCAAAAACACCTGAGTAACTCGATACACCTCTAGCCTTGGAGATCTCCAGTCACCCTCACGACGGAGATCTTGAACTCTCACACCTAGAAACACATCCTCAACCTGATCTCAAGTTTCTTCCACTGTTTCCCTCCCTAGATCAACCTCATCCTCTCTGTGACCGAAGTAAGACGGGAACGACCATTGACTTGGTTTAGGCTCGTCTTGTTCGATTTTGATCTCGAGCACTACAAAAGTACCCAGAGACGGTACATATGTTTTTTCAGGTAAAAACAAGTGGTAAAGACCTTGGCCTTGGGCCAAAGTCGGGTTCTTGTGGCGCCATATGCATCATGGCGCCGCTATATTAGTTCTACTGCCTTGGCCTTTGGCCAAGGCTAGTTGTGGCGCCATAGTCCATGGCGCCACGGTCTTGGGAGACCCAGGCCTTTGCCTTTGGCCAAGGCGACTTTTGTTGTGGCGCCATGATTCATGGCGCCACGCCTAGGGGCTAGTGCTTCTGGAGTTTGGCCAGGACTAGTCTTTTCATGTTCAAGATATGCCACTTTGGCTATGTTTGTGTGCTTGCCTATGGCGTATGCATGCACTTGCGCTATGGCGTATGCATGCGCTTGTGCTACAGTGTGCTTCAAGTCATGGCGTGTTTATCCATGGTATATTAGACCGTTCTGTGTTTAGAGTGTGGTCTGCTTAAGCATGTTTAGGCTGTTGCATGCCTCTCAGAGAGCTCTGGACAGGCCTAGAGTCTCGGTGTTTATGAGGTTTCTCATTGAGACTCGGATGTTGAATCATATTTTGAGTGGAAATCCATGAGGATGCGTCTCTGTTAACTCTTCACCATGTACCATTGAGCAATCTAGTTCTGATATCGAGGAACTTGAGGTGATGTCGACATGAAGTAGATTAATGGGTTTATGTGCTGGTGAGGTTATCGGTACTGCACCATGATATCATCCTCTCCACCTAGAGTTATAAGAGAGAACTCATAGAGAGTACATTCAGCTCGTAGAATGGGTTGCATACTAAGCTATAGAGATGTGCCTGAGTAGGCGATTGCCTTTAGGTAAGGCATATTTAGGGAGTAGTTTTACGATTTTGTCCCTCTTCCATTTTTCACCATCTACATTAAGTCCCCTGGTTAGTGTGGAACAGTAATGTTTCATACTAAGCACTCGGATGGTGATAGCGACCTTCAAAAGTCTTAGTCTTTTTTTTTT
>JAJJMA010119507.1:0-17949 GCA_023529015.1 Papaver nudicaule
TCTGATACCATACTAGAATCACTGAAAGTGATTAATGAAGAATTAAAGAAATGAAATGATTATTAAAGAAAACCATTAAAGAGCAACATAGTTGCAAAGCTCAAGAAGAGAGAACAGTTAAAGGATAAGAAAACGTTACACCCGACACACACCAGAATATCTGGTTAAATACAACCGACTTAACAGAACAGACAGACACCGTTAAGACAGGTTGGACCAATCAGAGGACAACACACGGAAATAGAATATAAAGAATACTAGCCCTTTGATCATAATGATATAGACGGTTGAGATAGACCATAGATTAACCGCTATTACTTTCTTGCTTCATTAAGGAATTTACAAATCTGAAAAGAATCTGAACAATAAACTTACACTACGACATAGCCATTTACAAAACTACATTCTGCTAATAAGTGCACACGACTTTCTTTTTTTCATTTGTTCTTTCTACTTCCTCCACAACAGATAAACGAATCCTCAACAAGATTTTGAATAACAAAATCATAAACTACTTATTTCATAAAATTAATCCACATATGCACACACAAATCAAGTCCAGCTACAAGAAGAAGTCGAACAACCGAACCACACCGAAATTTCAAGAGCATTCCACACAACCAATAGGAACAAAAAAATCCATCCTAACTAGATATAAATCAACATTATTCTGGGCAGTGTACCTGACAACTAAGCATGAAATTACTTCATTTAACCCATAGAGTCTTAAAAAATGAAATTACTTGAACTTGAACAACAAAATGAAGAAGAGAAACACCAATTCAGACACAACTACATACATTTAAGGCCGACATCCCAAACAAAAAAATCAATGGGTCCCACACCCTACAATCACAAACTCAAATTCCCCTAATTCAGTCTCTTGAACAAAACTACTTGATTTAACCCCAAAAGGACCAAAAATGAGAATCAAGAAAATCAGAATACAGAGATATAAACAGTACCTGATTTTTTCTTCTCCTCTTTTCTTCTACCTTGGTTCTTTAGTAAGATTGCCCTGTATTTAGCAGCACTCCACTTGACATTTCCCTTCTTCTTCGCAAGGGTAATATTGTCGCCAACGAATACCGTAAAAATTGAGAAAGTTACTCGTAAGGGTAATATATCGAGCATGTTACTCGTAAGGGTAATATTGTCGTCAACGATTACCGCAAAAATTGAGCAGGTTACTCGTCAGGGTAATATATTGATTAAGTTACTCGTAAGGCAATATTGTTGTTAAGGAAATACCGCAAAATATCGAGCATGTTACTCATAAGGGTAATATTGTCGTCAACGAGTACCACAAAAATTGAGCAGGTTACTCGTCAGGGTAATATATGGAGTAGGTTACACACAAGGGTAATATTGTCACTAATGAATACTGGAAAATGTCGAGCATGTTACTTGTAAGGATAATATTGTCGTCGACGAATACCGCAAAAATTGAGCAGGTTATTTGTCCGGGTAATATATTGAGTAGGTTACACAAAAGGGTAATAGTGTCATTAATGAATACTGGAAAATATCGAGCAGGTTCCTCGCAAGGGTAATATTGTCGCCAACGAATACCGCAAAAATTGAGCAGGTTACTCGTCAGGGTAATATATTGAGTAGGTTACACACAAGGTTAATTATGTCATTAATGAATACTGAAAAATATCGAGCATGTTACTCGTAAAGGTAATATTGTTGGCAACGAAGACTGCAATCGAGCCGGTTACTCGTAAGGGTAATATTTTCGTCAACGAATACCGCAAAAATTGAGCAGGTTACTTGTCAGGGTAATATATTGAGTAGGTTACTCGTAAGGCAATATATTGTTGTTAAGGAAATACCGCAAAATATCGAGCATGTAATACTCGTAAGGGTAATATTATCATTAATGAGTACCGCAAAAATTCGTTAGGGTAATATATTGAGTAGGTTACACACAAGGGTAATAATGTTATTAATGAACACTGGAAAATACTCGTATCGAATAGGTTACTCGTAAGGGCAAACTGATCCATCATTAGAGTACCCCACCCACACGACACATCCCTTCCCATGTAACCATACAAACCGATCAATTTTTTTTTTTTTGAAGAGAGAAGAGAAAGCCTGCATTTTATATATGTAGTAGAGTATTACAAAGATGGCTAAGATACATCAAAAAAGGACAAGAACAATGGAGTTTGTTTTGGTACACCCGAAACAATGGAGTTTGTTTTCGGATCCTGTGGTGGGTTTTCTTGAGCTCCACATTCAGTTCGAATGGATAATGGAGTTTGTTTTGGTACACCCGAATCCGCCTGATTTGTACGTGTGTCTGTTGTCGTATCCTCTTTTGTCAGCAGAGCCAGACGTGTCAGGAGCAACAGAATCAGGAGATCTTGGTTTTGGCTGGATTCTGTCGAAAACGTCCACGTTTGGTGGGTCATTATGGATAAGAGTTGGCTGCCCCATAGCCCCCGATCCAGAAGACTCAGATTGGTACTTCATTAATATCAGGTGGTTGGCGGGAAATACTCATAATACAATAGCGCAAAGGTGGTAGTAATTAAGATGAAAAATATGTTGGATTTGGATATGATAAAATCGTGAGAAAGTTAGGATCAACAGAAAGTTGTTGGAAAGTTTGAGATGATGGAGGATAAGTGATGTTATTAATAGAGGATATAAGATTGTCGTAACTCACTTTGTAATCATCGAAAGTTTGAATTGAAGAGCAATGATTACGGATACCTCAAAGATGTGTAAAGAGATACGTATGCATCCAGAAAAAGATTTTGTCAGGAGGAGCATCAGAGAAGCGGGGAAAAGGATGAAAGTTAAGAGAGAAACTAGGAAGTAGACAGAAGCAACAGAAGAAAAACAACAAGTGTAATTTGAGCTCCATGCATCCACAAAACCCACCCAGCAAACCCATCGAAAGAGGAATAAAAGAAACCCTAGTAATAGAGTAGGTAGAAGCGTGTTGTTAATGAGATTATATCCTGAATAGATATAGGTTAGGGTAGATAATAGGATATTATGTTCTGTTAATGGGATAATATCCTAAATAGATATAGGTTAGGGTGGATATTAGGATATTATGATGTTGAGGCATCTGAATCTAGGCCATCTGGGAAACAAACATGCTGAAGAAGATGAATCAGAGCTACAGAGGTTTTGAAAAAAAAATTTGTTTAGTGGGGAATCGGTGAGATTTTGGTTAACTCCGTATTTAATGGTGAGATTTGGGTTAACTCCGTATTTGATGTTTTTGCCCGATTCACAAAGCTCTTCAAGTACTGATCTATTATTTGATGTTGTAAACTCCGTATTTGCAAGAAAATGGCCTGGCAAACCAGTTGTCCCGCCACCTGGCCATGCAAACTCTTTTTTTTTTTACACATCCCTAGGAACTGCCCTAATTGACTAGTAAAATTCCTAAAATTTAGCTTACAAATTATCAAACGTCATTTAATAATTGTTTTTTCCCCGATTTAAAAGGATATAATGATAAGGAATGCATTTTCTGGAATATATACAATGCTGCAAGTCCCTAAAAAAAAGCAAGCAAAAAAAAGCCACAGTTTAACCATTGTTCCCCATCGAAACAAATCAAACTGCCCTAAAAAAAAAACAAGCAAACAAATCTCCATTTCGAATCAGGGTTGTGAAAAAATCATGAATTTCATGGAGTGAATTGTTTTTCATTTTTACGGTTTGTTTCGCATATTAAATCGTGAATTATAGAACGCTTTATCTTAATATGGGTTTTATGTAAATAACAGTTATGTTATGTATGTAAAGTCCATTACATGTTCAGCCAAAATATCTTTCATTACCTGTTAACCAAAATCCATTGCATGTACATCAATTCAGTAAACCAAAATACTTCCCATTACAATATAGTACTTTCCTCCGACTCTTGTTCAACCCCCAAAAAAGAACCAGAAAACTCAGACACTTAACATTCCCCATTTTTACAGAACCAGAACAAAAAATACACAAACCCAAATTGCCGAACAGAAAAAAACCATTTCTTCTTCCAAAAAAACAAACCATGTCATCTTCCAAAAAAAACAAATCCTTCCCTTTCTCCCTCGATTTAAACTCTGTGATGTACTTTGATGCAAGCTATTTTTTTAAAATAACAATTAATCAAAACATGGATGCTCAATATATACATCTGTTCCAACAGAGCTTAAATATGGAAATAGGAAAGGTTTTATACCTGATCTCAATCTAAACCAAAATGAGACAAAGAATCGTCTGAGCCCTCATCTCCATCTCCATTATCGTCAATTTGATCGCCATTCCAATCATCTCTAGAAGTTCTCTCTTCCTCTGCATCACCCATATCTTGATCACCCTCAGAATTAGTACTAGAACTCTCAGCTTCCGCAGAATCATCACCATAACCATCTCATCTGAATGAGTCCCATCTTTATCGTTCTTACCATCTGCTTCATCCTTTCTGAATTCTCCAATTAGCTCCATCAACTCATCAATGTAAGATCCAAAGGACTCATCATCTGTGGACCAGTCGCTTGACTCATCTTCTGATGGTTCAGGCTCCTCATCTTGATCCTCAGAGCATTCATCATTGTCGCAAAGGATGTAATCAGAAGCACTTTTCAAATCATCCCCTCTCTCTCTTTTCAACAACCACTTTTCAAATTTATCTTTCTCTTTCTGGGATTCGAATAGCGATTCTATAATTTCCTGTCTCTTCTTATTCTTCTTTGATTGAGCCTCAGCAACCTTCATCATCTCAAATTTTATGTCTGCTTCAAAACCCTGCTTCAGTTTATCAAGATGAGCCTGTACAGCAAAAACATCAACTTCATTCATCTTGCTAATCATCTCTAAACATAACCCTAATTGTTTCCTTCTTTTCTCCTCTTCGATTTCTTCTTCTGTCATCGCAGCTTTCCCCTTCTCTGATTTTAAAAATTTCTTGCTGTTAGCCATTAAAACCCTAGGATGATCCAAGAGGACTAGTTTCTTTGGTTACTGTTGGTTTTGCTTTTCTCTTGATATCCGTTGAGTTTTAATCTCATCTGCAATTTAAGAGGGAGATTAAATGTGAAAGGGGTGATGCTTGGCATTGGGAATTGATTACATGTGGCTTTTGCAACCGGCTTGTCAAACATGCACGGTCATGCAATAGTCCAAGTTCATACTCTACGACGGTCATGTTTACCAAGCACATCATTGCTGGCCTAGGCTATATTTAGAGTAAATCTTATATTTCCCTTTGTTTGATCACTACTACTAGTTCAGGTGAACATCACTAATCAATCCAACTGGTATCACCCCTTGGGATCACCTGAATAGCCTTGAGGTTATGTTACCCACTCTAACTGAAAATGACCTCTGTTAATAAAACATATTACTATGATGGAAGTGGGACACCACTTAATGATAACCTTTTTTTTCATCTTTTTGATCGGGTACTTAAAAGACAATCCAAGAATGCTAATACTCCCATCAATGAAGCAAAACACGTCACTATATCATGTCACATCTTGGTAGAGCTCTTGCCACAAAATATTTTCACAATTACTCATAATATTGTCTTTAACGAAGTAACACGACATATTTCGTGATAAGTGGAATTCTTCGTCGAAACACCAAATCTATAGGTATTGTTCACATTTTGCTTAATAACGTCTTTTGATATAAGTCGAATTCTTCGTCAAAACACTAAACCTAATGATATTTTGCTTCATAATGTCTTCTGATAAGTCGAAAATTCATCGTCAAACCAACACTAAACCAAATGATATCTTTCTTAGTTAATAACGTCTTCTGATAAGTCGGGTTCTTCATCAAAACACCAAATCTATAGGTATTGTTCATACATTGCTTAATAACGTCTTGTGATAAGCAGGATTCCACGTCAAAACACTAAAACCTAATGATATATTTTTTTTAATTATAACGGTGATAAGTCGGATTCTACGTCAAAACACTTAACCTAATCATATTTTGCTTACTAATCAACGTCTTGTGATAAGTCGAATTCTTCGTCGAAACACTAAACCTATTGATATTTTTCTTGATAACGTCTATTGATAAGTCAAATTCTTCGTCAAAAGAAGCAAATCTATAAGTACTAGTTGTCCAGCCCGTGCGTTCGCACGGGCCCGAGGCCCTAAGTCATGCAGTGGGCCGCAATTCACACTATAGTGTCTGTCCCTGGTATATACCTGTAACCTGTTTGTATCGAGATTTTCTTTCCTATTCCATAGAGAAAGAGAGTAGAGCAATCAATAGAGAGAAAGGATAATAAAACAATCAATCACAGAGCAATATATACATAAGGAGGTTAATGAAGGAGGTTTCATCCAACACTGATTTTATTTTTAATCCCTAATGTGATAGAATTTGGTTTTGAAAACAGAGAGGAAAATGAGAAGAGCCAGTGGAGTTAGAGGAGGCAGTAGGAGATGATTTCATTTACGTGAACAATATAATTCAATTGTCATAGCAATTCTTTTATGGGGTTTTGCGTTCGATGTTCTTCAATTTGATTTTTTTTAAAGCAAATATAAACTTAAAGCTTACCATCATGAGAAAGTTTACCCAACCTGATATCAGGTGGGATGTGCATTTAACGCAAACCATTGTTCGTTACATTTATAGCATTTAGTTACATTGTTCGTCTAGCATACTTAGCCATTGTCTGTTTGATGTATCTCCATTTATAGGATTTATGTTTTTCAATTTGATAGTTGTTTTAAATTGATGTAAACAGATGTAGGTTTGATAGAAGCTTTTTGTTGTGTCGACTACTGCTAAATTTTGTTTGTTTGGTTCTCTTCGATCTGTCCGGGCTCTTTCTTTACTTGCTGTGTTTTGATGGGTGAATATGTTTGTAGTTATTTACTGCGTTGTGAGTCGCATATACTTGCAGCAGGTTTCATCGTCGTCAATGGTGACTGCCTCTCATGTAGCGAACTTAGATGGATGGGACATGCAGCGAACTTAAAATTGCATAGAAAGTTGAAATTAGAATAACCATGGTGCAAAAGAAGGGATTTCATTTGTATTTTTTTTTTTGTTTTACTAATTTCTATCATAGTGAAGATAATTTGACTGCCATTGTCTAACCATCTGTTAAACCATTCTTCTTAATCAATGTGAGCTTCGATGGTTCTTGTTGATTCTCCGTGAAACCAAGGTACAACGGGTGTTCGGCACTTGCAAAAGCGCCTGATTTCAGGTAAAAACCGGCGTTGGAAATGCCTTGCCCACGGCTATCCTCCATTGGCATTGCAGAGCACACCTTGACTGGGAGTTGGTACCTGGTGATATTGTGCCCGTCTAACATTTTTTACGCTTCGCCAATGGATTTTCTATTTTTGAAAATCAATTCTTCTCTAGTACGCAGCTGACCATTCTCTACGTACAATTTGTCTATTACTTTTTAGCAACTATTCTAGACTCGGATAGGTGTCTAAAGTGCAGCCTCGTAGCCCCTGGTATCGCTCGATAGTTCCCCGTCCAACCTTTAATATCATAGATTTTCGGTCTGCCAAATCAACTACAATTTTGATGAACAGTTTCACCCATATATATATAAGTTCAAAGAACATTTGTAGATCACAATATTCAAACATCGGTAGATTTCCATTGTTCCTTCGCACGATACATATATCATCACAAATCTATACCGTTAATCACAAAGAATTGCAGACTCAAGAAAGACTCAAAAGAACAAATATTTTTAGGAACACAAATCCATTATCAGAAAACAGCCCAGCAAATGAGAAAATCTCTGACAGCAAGGCAATGGAAAAATGTCACATGCAGTAACATCGGTCTCAAACAACTGAGAAATGTGGTTTCCGAACTGCAATGCATTCTCCAAATATCGTTTTTCATGTTCTCCGTGTCTCGTCTCCTGCAGTACTCAATGTCGTCTTCTGCAGTACTGAAGAATCAAGAATCAATGAATTTCGGGGACAAAAAAGCTTTAAGGATGATAATCAACTCATAAATATGAGTGAGCTTTCACTTGTTACCTAATGGAAAAGACCATTCTCCGAAGTAGCAAGGGAAAACTAAACTGGACCTCCGAGATTTTTCGTTGGTACTCATTAATCGAAGTATTGTTACATAGTCCAGAAAACCCACCTTTTCTCATCTTCCTAACTACTCTCACACAATAACGTCATCTAAATGTACTCCTCTGTTGCACTACTTAATGCAGAGCTATTTAATGCAAAGCTTACTTAAGTAATCGAGCCATCTGTGGGAGTCGAACCCACAACTACATGGTTGAAAACCATGTGCTCTGCCATTTGAGTTAAGATAGCAAGTACCATATACTACAATGGAATTTAAGATGATGACATTTAAACGCAAATGATGGTGGTGTCTTTCTCCTTCCTAATGAAAGACAAATTAATCTGGTAATTGTTGCATTGTATTATTTATAAAACTCAACGGCTAATTCATTAGTAAGCTAAGCTATAACCCTTTTCGAGCTGCACCCACTGTAGAATCTGCACATTTGACAGCACCTAACTTCCCCAAGCTGATTTCACTATGAGTTTGTACCTGCAAGTAAATAGTTTAAAATATTGTAAGCGAAAGGTTGTCGGTATGAAATCAGTACTGAACTCTACATTGTAAGCCGTGATGACTAAAAACACGACATACCACTTATACTCTAAAACCAATTAGTGTGATGAGGTAGTGATTGACAACTAATTGAAGCTCACCCACAATGTGCAGCCTATTATGGAGGAGTCAACCACATAGTTATGGTGTAAATTTCCACTTATAGAACTCTCAATTGGGAAAAATAAGAAGGCTTGTTAACCATCCAGAGAGATGTTATGTGGGTACTTCCGCTAACCCACAATGATATATTGCTATCTGAAAATGCAGATTTTATCTGCAAGTGCCAAGAGCATGACCTTAATAAAGGTAGCAACATAGGGAATGAAAATTCTTATTGCTATCTGAAAATGTGCAATTTCATTTATCTGAAAGATCATATGATAGTAAACTTTATCAAAGAACTTATGAACATTTCAATGAAATGAAAAACAGAAACTAACAATTTGATCAAAGGCAATATGGTTGTCGTTCTTCTTGGGAACCCATCTATGAGATATTCAATAGCCCTCCATATCAGATTAATAATAATTACTTCTAATGGAACAATCTTATCTTGCTTGATAGAGTTGAGATTCAGAATCACCGCACTGGATTTAATATCGTCGACCAACTATCAAATACTTTTGCAAAATTTGAAACATGCATCAGATACAAATATTTACAAAAGAGAACAAAGATAAGTAGTGGCTGTGTATACCTTTCTTTACTATTGGAAGATATTTCTATCCTTGACAAATCACCGGCATTAAGGTGTGTGGAACCAAATGTATGTGCGATCTTTGCTCATTTTGTACCTTTGCCGCTATCAGGGCCACATGAAAGCATATCGTTGAAATCTCATTAGCTGCATTATGTATATAATTGGCAGAAGACATGATAGCTTGAAGGTAAATTCAACTACAATTTATTCAAACGGACCACATAATCGAGTTTTGGAACAAAAGGATCGTGTTTACTTACCTAGGAAAAAATATATAAATGGAACTCTCACTTTGGAGGAAAATCCCCCCTTGACAAATCCATAAAATTCTAGTATTGTTTATTATACCCATGAATGTAGCTTAAACGACAATTCCTACCTGGTGTATCACATAATGAAAGAGCATCAACACTGTCTCAGGCTCGCTTACTTTCTCTACTTCCCCAAAGTTTTTACAGCCTGCAACACAATTTAAAATGTGAAATTACATCATTGCCAAGATCACAATCTAAGTAGGAAGGCTAGCTGCACATAATGTTGCTCTTTCCAATTATTGTACAGATACACTTTCACCCTATACACTACCTTAGATCCCATCGCGTTTTGCTGGAAAACCAATTCAAAAGGAACCATAAGCATAAAGATTAGTTCTCTCACCATAAAACTAATAAATTTGAAGTCGTGCTCTAATTTGCTGGATTATAAGTATGAGTTATGCACAAATGACTGGATAGGTCGAGTTCTAACAAAATCCACAGTACTAAGGCAGTCGCACTAAGTTGGACGCTCCAAAGCTATGTTGCTCTCTCTTATGGGCACTCCTTATGATGTGTGTTAAATAAATAGAATGTAAATTGGTAGAGATGAGTTCCGACAGAAACTTCATTTCAAGATCTGGCCCAATTTTATTCATTTCAATGTAAATTTGCAAAAATCAGTAAAGTGGCAGAGATTAGTAACCTAATCAGCACCATATGTGTGTTCATCAAATAACTAAAAACCAATGGCTTCATAAAATAGCTAAAATTCTCAAGGTAAAAATGGATCTGAACAACATTGAGTAATGTACTTATAAACAAAATGAAGATAGCAAAGACAAACAGTGAAAACCTGCAGTCCGATAAAAAAAAGAAGACAATTGAAACAGATTTTACCCACTGATCATAAAAAAGATTACGGCGGAAGAGAAGGAATACAAATTCGCTGATATATTCGATATCAAAGTGATCACAGTTGGAACCTAAATACCAACCAAAACAGAACAATACTGAAACATTGTTAACAAAAACAATGACCTGATGCCCATCAATTTTGACAAACATGACTTCACATCAATTTTGATAATCATTGTGTCGCTCCGTTTTTGCACAGAACTGCAATTACCATGAGCTTGAACCCGTTATTGGTAACATCTACAGATCAATAAATACGTGATTATCAGCTTCACTAAGACTTAAGATGGATTGACATAAATTATCATGACATTTTGCCTAGACCATAGATACGAAATTCTAGGAATAGTATTTGTTCTACGTACTTGAAAGATCTCAAATGTTTCCAAGCTTGGTATTTCTTCCTCCTTGTTAGTAACCATTTTAGACTCGGTTAGGTGTCTAAAGTGCAGCCTAGTAGCCCCTGGTACCGCGATAGTTCCCCAGCAAGACTTTGACCTATCACAAACAAAAATCAAAATTAGGCTACAATGAGAAGGAGAATATTACCCTAATTAGTTTCAGTTTATTTTTACTAAAGAGAATGAGAAGTAAAATGAAGAATTGCCTTAATTGAAAAGTAAGATGAAGCTTCAATACTCAATATTTTATAGCCAATAGATACAAATTCCGATGAAAGCAAGCCAGAATATGTGGCCATAGTAAGAACTCTATGATATACTTAAAATGCAGCATCCTATGAATACATGAACATATTGGTGTTGGTGTAGCTTGTAGGCAACTGTCATTTAATCTTTGGAGATTAAAGAAAGAGATCTAGTTCATGAGCCTACTTCATTTCAATTGCATTGCAGTGGTGAGAAATTTGTCCTGTTCTCAACACCCATCACAGTCACTCTTAGTTCTTTGGTCACCATTTTCACTCTTACTTCGTTTTTCATAATAATGCTAACCTATCATCATCTACTTACTCTCCATTGTGTAGTACTAACATGCATGATAATTTATCATGAAAAACAAACTCATCATACATTTTATAACTACATGATGGTTTTTCAGACTTAATATTATGCTTCCAACCACACAAATTTGGTTTGTTGACTACTAAACAGTCAGTAAATTAAAAAACTATAAACAGCTTAAATTAGGGGAGACATTAAAATGAAACTTAAATTTGGTGGATACTTAAAGTACAATAATCCTCAAATCACAACTCAGGAAACAAAATTTGAATCCATGGATTCAAACAACTAAATAGGTTTTCAAAAGGAAAAAAATAAAAACAGATGAGATTTGAGTTACCATGAAGGAGTTTGGGGATTGAACCAAACGCTTGAGCTTATGTCTCCTCTTCTCCAACTCAGCTGGTGGATTGAGAAGATCGATATCATTTGAAAGAACCTACCAACACACACAAACAAACAGCATCAGGAATCAACAAATCAGAAGAATCAAAAGGGATACACAAATCTTACTCACGATGATGAAGAAACCCTAGGTTTTGAAGAGAAGAGAGTTTTTCTTTGTTTTCCTTCTGAGGCCGCAGAGAGACGAAGAAGAGATTCTACGGATTGTACGCAACAGATTTTGCATCGCAAGATTGCTAGATAATCCTTTGCAAGATTCGCCATTAAGAAACAAAGCTGCGGGATTCAATTGTTGGAATTTGAATGTGATAGACTGAACCCTATTTTCTAAATCTAGGCGAGATAGAGCTGTGTGATTTGATGGTTATAGATTGAACCCTATCCATATCTGTTAACTCTGGGCGTGGGAAGAAGAGATGGGAAGAATTTGTGCGACCTAAGAAAGCATATTGGGTTTCTCCAAAACACCCTCAATCTGGATGGGCCTAATTCTCTGACCGGTGAAACTATCCAAACCCAAAACCTCGAAATATTCTGATTGGTCGAGAGCAACTTTGGTGGGGCCTCGAGCTCTAATATTCGAGCTTTGTTCAACTTTCAACGTGGATGAGTTATTTGGTACTCCTATTATTGTTTTAATTATTCGTACATCGCTTAAATACGTCTTTAGATAAGTCGGATTCTTCGTCAAAGCCCTAAACCTAATGATATTTTTCTTGATAACGTCTTGTGATAAGTCGATCGGCTTCTACTTCAAAACACTAAACCTAATGATATTTTTCTTAATAGCGGTATAAGTCGATTTTGTTCATCAAAGCACCAAAGCCATATTATGAAGTCGATTTCTTTATTAACGTCTTGTGGTAAGTCGAATTTTACGTCAAAACACTAACCTAATTATATTTTACTTAATGCATTCACTTCTTCGTATCCAAGTCGGACTTTTGCCCGATAATAATTTGTCGTATCGAAGGTTGCATAAGAAAAAAAAAACAAATACAAGAGTTTGAGTTAGCACAAAGAGTCCTCAATCCGTATGAGTATCCAAACCAATTTTTTACCGTCCATCAAAATTTCAGAATCATTATCAAGCGTCCATTCATTCCTGATTCTGTACGAGTATCCAAACCAATTTTCACCGTCCATCAAAATTTTCAAAATTTCAGAATCATTATGAAGCGTCCATTCATTCCTGATTTCGTATGAGTATCCAACCAATTTTGTACCGTCGAAATTGTGACCTACCTTTTATCTTGCCCCTTTCTACATGCATGCTTTGTTCATTTCATATGTCTTGCGGTCATAAATTGTTACACGAACAATTCAAATTACAGTACGTCTAATATGAGTATCCAACCAATTTTCTACCGTCGAAATTGTGACCCACCTTTTATCTTGCCCCTTTCTACATGCATGCTTTGTTCATTTTATATGTCTTCCGGTCATAAACTGTTACACGAACAATTCAAATTCCAGTACGTCTAATATGAGACCCTGGTTGCATACTCATTGTATGCACCCCCTCTTAAAAACTAACACATAACCTAAAAAAACTTCCATTCTTCAAAACCGTTTTAAGTTAATTATATTGATATAATTAGTACCAATATATTTTAGTTTTAGAAATGACTAGTAGTACCCTTTTATATTTTAGTTTTGATATATAATCTTTTAGGAAAACCCTAAGTAACTATATGGACCGCACATCAATGGGCCTTAGGCCCTATAACAGTTCTTCTATTTATTTTTTCTAAAATTAAAAGAAAACAAAATAAAATCTTTGTAATCTTTTTGTTAACCTAAAATATATTTTTGTTAACCTAATCTTTTAAATCATATTTAATAATATCTTACAATATTTTTATCTCGCATGTTTTATTCGTATGGATCCTCCTACTTTCTTGCTAAACTCTTGTGCCAAATGTGCCACAAATTGTGTGTGCCAAATGTGCGAACCCAATAGGGTTGCGACACATGTCAAGTTTTGTTATAACCAAAATTCAAGCTTGAGTTTCCATTTATGTTCTATGTTAATTAGGTAAGGTTATAAAATCTAAGATTTTTTAGGAGAGATAATTATATATATATACACAAACAATTGGCATATAAGAAATCATACATGCATATCAAGTTCCATCAAATAAAAAAACAAAATTTTAGCAGAGCAGATACACACGACTCAATAATAATAAATAACTATAGTATATTCGATAATTATATTTTGTATATTTATATTTAATAAATTTGATAAACATTAATCTTGATATTAATTATCTCTCCTAAAAAAGCTTAGGAAATATTAGATTTAATTAGGTTACCTAATTAACATAGAACAAAAATGGAAATTCAAGCTTGAATTTTGGTTATAACAAAACTTGACATGTGTCGCAACCCTATTGGGTTGGCACATTTGGCACACATAATTTTTGGCACAGACGATACGCACCGTGTGTAAATTAGAGATGTAGGGAAGTATATATTGATATTTTGGGAACAAATCACCAAATTTAAGGGAGATAACCACCCAATATTCTCTCTAATTTATTATTGGCTATAAATCCAAAAATATGTATTTTTTTTTTGTTACACGGAATGTTGAAACCCTCTTACAATTTAAAGATCAAAACCCCCAAAATTTCAACCAAAAACTTGTTTTGGCGGGATGAAAATCAAACGAAATTTCTCATAGCGGTATAATTCCCGCCGCCTGATGTTTTGGCTCCATTTTGAAGTTAAGTTTTACTTTCTCCTCCATTCGATATTTAAAACTAGATTTATATTTTTCCTAAACCACAAGTTTACTAACTCATCTTCTTCACAGGGATTTATCTATTTTCTCTGGCTGGTTCTTAGGCTGGTATTATTTTTTTAACCCATTCTCGATTCAAAACAAGTCATGTTTTAAATCATGTTTTTTTTTTTTTTTTTTTTTTTTTTTTTTTTTTTGGGACATGTAACTGATAAACAATGGTTTACTTCTCGACTATACCTACCGATAATATTCTAGATATTCACCTACGCCAGCATTTTAATTCATTGCAGAAAAAAATTGAAAGATAAATAGCTCAAACTATTTCAAGTAGTTTAACACATGTATTGTTTTGTGAACACTCCGTTAGAAGTTAATCAATTCCTTTGTTGAAAGATAAATAGCTCATATTCATTCCTTTGTTGCACCTACACAGCTTAGGTTATGGCAGAAGATGAGGTTTTTCCTAATGATAGTGAGTCTGATGTATATGCTGAAGAAAATCGAAGAAATGATGATGTTGAAGATGAAGGCATAGAAACTGATGGAGAGGATGGATATGGAGACGAATCCGGAGAAGAATTCGAAATTTTTGAATTTGTAGAACAAACTGGTAGTGTTAAAAAATCTTGTACTCTTTCATCTTCCTTCACTACTTATTCTAATATTTATGAGATTCCCACGGAAAACACAACAACACAAGTTTCATAAGATGTACTTATATTTAAGAAACAAACGACGGCATAGAACAAGGAGAACATATTCAAGAAGGAAGCCCTAAAAAAAGAATCCGAGGGGAATAACCAAATTGATAAAGCTGCATAAGGATTTCGACCGACATAGTGACGGGGAGAAAAATCAATTAAGCTTTGACGATTATCAAAGGACCATATGTGGTTTTAAACCAGAATTCACCAGTTTCTTAGGTGACCTTGTCATGAGAGAAGTTGGACTCCGAGTGTTAAAATGGAAGAATGTGAAACAGGAGACAAGGGACACAATGTGGGAAACGATACAGGCAAGCTTCTACTGATTTCTACAAACAATGTTCTTTCCGTCTTTATTCATCACTTCTGTTGTCTAAATGTTACTAACAAGCGATTAAATTTTACCTTAGAAATATTATGACATTGACGACTCTAAAAGGAAACAAACGATGAATCATCTCGGTGAGAGACTGCGAGAGTTCAGATGGCATTTGTACAAAGATTATATAGCTCCCAATCCTCATAAGAAAGACCTGGCGAAAAAAGTTCCAACAAAATACCAATCATTAGTGGACAAAGAATATTGGGCCAATTTCGTGGAATATAGACTGTCAGAGGAATTCAAGGTTAGATAATACACATTGCTGTATTTTATCGTCGTTTTATTTTCTTTTATTTTCCTAGTCTAATGTAGTTATGAAATTCTTTATATCTGCAGTGCAAGCTTATATCTGCAAAGGCAAAAGAGTCAAAGGCGCAACTCAAGTTTCCACACCGGTTAGGACGAGGAGGATACACTAACTTGAGAGAAAAATTAGTAAGTCCACTGTCTAATTATATACCGCACTGTAAATCTGTCCATGTCAGACATTGTCAATTGAATTTCGGTTTCATTTTCCATGCTAGTTGTACCTGCATATAACCTGCCTCTTTCATATCATAATACTCATATTATACACTGTATTCTAATGTTGCCATAAATAAGAAGCTTTGGAAAATAATGTATGTTTTACTTTCGGGTATCATTATCCGTGTATTCGGTACACCCTTACGTTTGTTTCAAGTACTAGATCAAAGACAAAGTGATTTCCAACAGTGTACTTCCCGATCGCCATATTATGTGGACGAAGGCGCGCGAGGTAGGTGGAAAAATCCCTGAAAAGGAGAAAGAGCTGAAGGAGGTAGCGGATAGAATTGTAAGCAAAACGAAACTTCCAACAGCTCATGTTTTTCACTGAAGTAAACACACGATATTTAAGTCAGAGTATAACACACATTTTGACTCAATATTATGCACATGACGAATTGCATAAGAATATTCGAGAGGGAGTTGCAAAGGTTGGTCCGAGAGAGGATCCTCTGACAATTGTTTTGGTCAATGAACATGGTGGGCATTTCAGAGGGGTCGGCTCCGGAGTCACTCAAGGAAATTACTGGAGGGACTCCAAGCGACCAAGGAAATCCTTGAAAGATAGCACCAATAAACTGAAGTTGCAGCTGAAATCGAAGGATCAAGAAGTGGAGCAAATGAAACAGTGATGCAGGATACAACACCAGCACTTCTTGCTCAAGGAATAGAACTACCCGGGTCTTTGGCTAATATACTGGAAAATTATGTAACAAAGGTAAGAGTATCTTCACTGGCTAAACAGTGTTTACGAGACTGGATTTACTTTTTTATTAGATTTGCGCACATTATCTAATGTTTGGCAACAATGTTCAACTTCAACACTTCAGGATAATACTGAAAGTCTCCCGTCCTCTTCACAAGAAAGTCAACGACTGAGCAATCTTTCTGATCAATCTAATACTGGGGAGCATTCAAATCCATATGCTGAGAAGACAGTAACAGACGGGAAGCCTTCCAAAAAGACTGGGAAACATATACAAAAAATGAAAACACAAAGAAGCCGTGAATCTGCTGGACCAGACCAGAGCCGTGAATCAGTAGAAAGAGTTAATATATGTCCTCTTTTGCAGTCTTTTTAATGTATATTGTTTTGTAGTTCTCTTCTGATTTTCATGTGCCATGTATCTATGCAGGGTAGAAGTTGCGACCTTTGTCTAACGAAAATAAATTTTTTGCCAGAGGTATGGCTTACGTCTCACAGGTTCACGAGCATATTGTACGTTGTGGTCACCGCGTGAGGAAAATGAGTTGCTACAAAGTCCGGGTTAAGGAAGTACTACAGAGAGATTGCAAATTACTCATACCCGATGATGAGTTCAAGATATTAGTTAGTGGTTGTTTCATTTTATGGCCCAAATTTCTAATCACTTTCAATTCAGAGGTTGGTTGCCTGGCTTGTTCTCTTTATTCACTGAAAAAAAAGATACATGGTTAAATAATACGTATTACTCTATTGCTGCAGGTACCTCGGCCAACTTCTGGGGAAAAACAAAAGAAACCAAAAGCACAAGATCCATCCTCTGAAAAGGGATCTCGGAGAAAGGAGACTCGATCTGGGAAACACAAGGAGATAGTGAAGGTACAAGAACAACAATACCAAGAAACGGATCGTATGCGTGTGTTTTTTTTTAAGTCAATCAAATATATATTGTTTAAGAGGTTTCTCTTTATGCGATTGTCGTGTGCCATCTATTTCTGTAGGGTGTAAAATGCAACTTATGGGCAGAATCTAGGGCA
>JAJJMA010119508.1:0-14830 GCA_023529015.1 Papaver nudicaule
ACTATGCAAAGGCATTTTCTACCCTTACATTTTGCCTCTTTCATCTCCAAGATCTTTGATCGCCGGGGATGAAATTTCCCTGACTCGCCGAAAATGCCGTACCCACGTTCTCCACTTACTTCAGTTACGCCATGTGCCCTTCATGCAGCAATTTCCACTTTATGACCTGTAACCGCTTGTGCCCACGATCTCCACTACTCCATTATAGCTTGTAACCGTTATCGCCGGTTGAGTTCCCTTCTTTCCCTATAAATACCCAATTTTTCCTAGGCTTTCTTTCTTTACCTTCTTCTTCTTTATCCGAAAAAATTTCCTCATAGCTATTTTTTCTTCAAACCCTAAGCCTGCTACTGCTGTTTTCGATTTTCATTTCCTTATACATCTCAAGCCTATCATTTTTACTTCTTCTCGACTTTACTCCTTTCTTCTTCAATTTTCCAGTGCCAACCTCTTGTTTTGATCTCCTTCCCACACTACCAGCTTTATCTGTTCATTTTTTCCGGCAGCTCTGGTTTTTCCGGTAAATCGTTATCTCGCATGTATCTTACTTCCGACGTTATTTCCGTGCTCATGGCCTCTACCGCTCAAACCTCTTCTAGCTCTGCAAACCCTGTCGCTCCAGCATCCAGTTCGCCAATCAATGAAGTTGAATCTCCATCTTCTCCTACTGCTACCAAGACTGCCACACGTCCATCATGGAAGCGATGGCCTGAATACTGCGCTCATGAAAAAATCTTCATTGATCCTTTGACACTGAATCCCCTTAAAGGCGTGAAAAAGGCTTCAACTCCTACTACTCTAGAAGATCTTCGCACGCCTGGTCAACACGCTGATCAGGCGGTGACTGCTTATGTCACACTTAAAGCTGGGAAGGCGAATCTATTCCCTTTGTATGATTCCGCCGACACGTTCATGTGTGATTTATTTCTGGCGATAAATAAAAGTCCCTTTCAACTTACGGCGAATGCAATTCGCATTTTAGTGGAGTGGTAGCTTCGCCGTAGTAACAAGACCAACTATCCAGATCTGTTTGAGGAGGGTTTGTTTTCTCCAGAGGAATATACAGTTGAGAACTTTCTAAAGCAGTATGATATTCTTCCTTCTACAATAAGGGGTGAGCCCTGGGCTTATCGCTTTGTTACCAAGAAGAAGTTAAAGAAGGTCATGCTTGGTGCTGTAAATGCCAAGGAAATTACGGGTACTACTACGGCGAGAAAGAGTTCCGAGTCTGGCTGGTCCAATCGTCCTTGCTCGCTAGAAGGTCCTTGGCTGCTAGGGTGGTGTGACAAAGATAAGACGATCAAGCGGTTAGACTTTTCTGAAGAACACAAACGCTTCAAAGATCATGACTTTCTTCATGTGGACTGGGCGGAACAGAAACTCTATCGCAGTGCTGATGGAAAAATACAAATGGATTCCCAGGGCAACTGGCTGCTATTGCCTTCCGCTACCAAGAAATCTAGCACTACCAAGAGAAAGTCTGCAACCCAGGTAACAAGCAGTTTTTCTTTCGCCAAATATATATCTATATATGTCTCTGAGTTGCCTTTGAAAAGACACAGCTGAAGATCTGGTAACAAACATATTAAGTTTTGCTTATTTTAAAAATATATTTTTAAAATATATATATATTGCCTCTGTTTGTTTCAAGATCTGATGGGTGTGTCATCTTATTCGCAGAGTTCTCCCGCTTTGACTCCTGAAGAAAAGCTTCGCCAAACATTGAAAAAGCTCAAAACTGATCCTCCCGCCGAGGTATCTCAAGGCGAGTCATCCGCAAAGGCTAGCGATACTTTGCCTCTGCAATCTGCTACAGTATTGCCTCAGCTAGCTTCCAATCGCTCAAGGCGTACGACTCCAGCTTCAACAAAATCTTCTTCTTCTAAGAAGTTGGCCATTCATCTTAAGGGAAGAAAGTCTGCCTCTGACAATTTGGAAACCATCTCAGAGGAGAAAGATCACAATGTGGTGATGACTGATTCAGAGCCTGTGAAGACTCAACTTGAGCAAGAACCTGGGATCTCTACCACTAATCCTGGCGAGAATGTTGTTAATCCTCAACAATTCCTTACTGTCAATACCGCTCTTGCTAGTCCTGTTGGTGAGATTGGAACCTCCAGGTCTTCCCCTGCTGTCACAGACTTACACAAGATGCCTCCCGGCGACAGACCTTCCAGATTTCCAAGAAGAGGTGCTACTGGCGATATAGTCAATAGACTCGCTGATTCATTTTCCAGATTGCTTTCGCTGGAGGAGAAGGGTAGTCTGAATTCCCTTTATTATGAATCTATGCTGAAGTATTCTACAACCGGCTTTGCCCATACAAGAGATTTATCTTCTGTGGCTCATGACTTGACTCCCCAAGAGCATTTCGTTATGGCTGCCGCGGTAGTTACTCCTCCTGGCTCTTCTTTCTTCATACACATATGCTTTTACTGACTTCTTTTCTTCCTGCCTCAAGGATTTCAACATTGTCTGAGTTTGATTGACACCTTTGAAGCACAAGGTGATAGAATTGGCTTTCTGACCCGTGAGAACAAAGATCTTGATCACCAAGTGAAAGAGAAGGAAAAAGCTGCTGAGGGCTGGCGTAAAGCGAATGCCAAAGGTATGGAGGAGCGCAATGACCTGAAAGGTAAGCTTTTCTCATCCTTAGTTGTGAATTGCGAATTTTCCTTATACTTTTAGCCTTTCGCCGAAACCCTTAGATCTTGCCCCTTCCAAGGTTGTCGACATCATTCTGACACCCGACTGAAGCGAGTTGAAACCGAGATAGATAACTTGGCGGATGCTAATGCTAGGCAGTGCAATTTGCTGTTTGGCCAGGCTAAGACTATTAAGTGGTATCGCCGAGAGTTAGAGTATGTTAGCGAACTGAATGTTAACCTTGATAATCTTCTCAAAGTTTCCCAAGCCAATGTAAAATGGATTGAAAGCGAACGTGATAACGCTCGCCGGTTAGCTGAGATTAATAGCAAGCAAAGGGAGGCTGCCATTGTGGATCACATGAGGGCGAGTTCTTTACGCCAATAAGAAAAAGCTAGGGCTGACAGGCTTGCCTCTCGCTTAAGCACAGCAATTTCTGAGAGGGATTTCGCCCAGCAAGAAATGCAAAGGTGGAAGGATTTTTCGAAAATTCATGGCGATAGGGCTAGGGAGCTCAATGATCAGTTAATGTCCCAACTTCAACAAGTGGCCAACGTGTCCGGCTCCTCCATTAATACCAAGTTTGAATCCTATCTAAATCTCCTTAGAGAAGCCCAAACTGGCGCTTGTAGGCACGCGAGCGAGCTAGAAGGTAGATTCTTAGAATACTTTCCGCTGTACCTTTATCTTTGCCTCAGCTTTAACCATTTTACTTTATTTTTCTCAGAGCGAATTGATAGGTGTGCAAAACACCTATTCAAGAGTACCTAATTGATACACTTTAGTCGACTTAAGCCTCATACATTGTTTATTTTAACCATTTTCTATTTTGCAGGTATTTTGAAATCATATTTAATAAAATGAAGCAAAACGACTCAATTCACAACTTGGAGTCATATGGAGTTGGTGATCTTGAACACGAGAAGGATACAAGCTCAAAAGTGTCGCAAACAAGAATTACGATAGGCTTGGATAGAACTGATTTTAGGGCACACTTGATACGAAAGGGGCTGACTTGTTATCTCCAACCTCTTTAAGGCGTTAAGGGGCAACCAGATGAAAGCAGCACTGCAGGCAGCCAATGGAGTTCTAATAGGATTTTCTGAAGCACCGCGTACATTATGCTCAGGGCCACCATATTCATTTAAAGCAGTCAACACTCGACGGTTTCAGCCAGGCAACACAGTTCAGCCAAGTCCTCAGGTGGATTTCCAGCCAAGTCTGTCAATGACTAGACCATTGTGCGGTCTTGTTCTGCCAAAGATTGAGGCAAGGAAAATATGATGCACGGGTTCAGTGGTCCGAGTTTGTTTTGGGGGTTCAGTTTGTGCTTCACAGGGAGAGAAATAAGCTGATGCTGCCAAGGTTTCAAATCATGGTTCGATGGTTGGTTGGTTCACAACAGATATGAGAGATTTCAGAAGACATAAATGAAGATTGGGTCGAATTCAGACCAGGATTGGATACGAGATTTACTGAAGAAACAGAGAAAAGAAATTGTGTTGCTGGTATAGTTGGGTTGTTGATTTAAAGGGAAATCAGAAGATTAATGAACTTCGAATGACTTGAATTTTGGGTTGTGTGTGTATGAATATATGTGTTACAGGGAAGAAGATTTTTGAGGAATTGGAAGCATACATCGAGCTCATCCATGTGCACTCCAGTCTGTGCCCATCAACTGTTTGATAAAAGACCTGAACCACCAGGTTTGTCTGCAGCAATTTTGAATGTGACTGAATTGCCTTTGCCACCGGCTAGCCATGGGTTCTGGTGGTTAATGTGCTTGGATACGGAAGCTATAGAGTCCTGGTTACAACGGGTTGGAGATGAATCTGATTATGGCAACGGATTGGTACAAGGTTGGCAGCAATTTTTGAGCGAATACAGGGAAAATCTGATGGTTACTGTCGTCAGATTCTGGTGATGGATGGTGGAGGATTACTGAAGTATCTTTGGAAGTTAAAACAGATTAGGAAACTGGGTTTGGTGGAAATCAAGTCGGCAGCTGAAGTCTATAAAAGAAGAATAAGTTCTTGACAGAAAAATCATCTCTCGACTGCGCTCTCGCCTCACAGATTCTCTCAAACAGGGAGGAGCTTTGCTCCTCTCCCATCGTCTCCATCACCACCACCAGGAACTGCACCACCTCACATCCACCACCTACACTCCATCTGTCCACCACCACACAGCAACAACAACTCTGCAGTATCCTTGCATCCACAACAGCAGCATCCCTGCGACGCGACGCTATCCTGCCATCACCACCAGTTCACCACCACCATCAGTTCAAGGAGGTCGCTGTCCACTACCACCAGGCCACACACCAACAAGGAGAGAAGGCCTAGAACCCTCACACAAGAAGCAGCAGCAAAGGACTCACTCTACATCAGCACCATAGCTCTTGGTTTGCTGTTAGGTTTGAACTTTCAGTTGTTTATTTGTTTGAAGTGCTTAATCTTTATATTGCCATGAACTCCATTGTGATGTATAGCTAATTTTCGTATTGGTTATGGGATGTAGTCTGAAATCTCAAACATATTAATCAATCTGGCTGGTCAATTGTTGTTATTCATGAAGTCTCTTGTCGTTCATGTTCTACCGTGTTTAATAATTGCATGATTGATGTATTGCAATATGATTGCTCTCTTATTTGTTTAAATTGAAAATTGAATGAATATGAAAGCATATCGAAAGTGGTGATAGCTTTTAGAAATCATATGTAGAAGCTTGACCTATGTTGAATAGTGTCTTTCTGTTGCATAGATTAGCCTAATTCATAGAACCTAAAGCTCTTGGAGAGTTGAACTTGATTGCACGTTGCGTTGAGTTATTCTCTGAGTAGTATTTGCATATTCATCGTTATGGTATGCAATGATATAAGGAATTTACCGGAGTATACTCTCGATGGGGTACTCTAGGGCTCTTGGTATGAGAAAGATTGAATGTTAACTTTGATCGATTGATGAACATGTTTGGTGATTGAAGATGAAACCCTTGACCAGTATTTCTTCTCTCTGAATTCTTTCTTTATTTACTTGTTTCGTTTTTATTTTATTCGCACAACAAAAATCCCCCCCTCTGGTTACTCATAAGTTTTCAAATACAACTGATAAACCATACCTCTCTCTGTGGAACAAACTTATTCTTGCTACTGTGCTTAATCCATATTTAGTGAAGTAAGAGTATTAATTTTGACTGGTTTGACACCCATCACGAATCAAACAGCTGGAGGGCGAGCTAGAAAAGCGAAAGAAAACTGTCGAGGATCACCAACTCTGTGCTGATACGATTTTTGATTTGGCTGGGAAGCTCGCTCATCACAATGGCTGTGAGGAGAGATTGAACCAAGCTCTGGAAGAACATCGCCAGTGCCCAAACCATATTGCTGAGTTAAATCTTCAGCTCCAAGAGCACAAGAAGTGGCAGGCTAGTATTGAGGGCCTTGAGAGCAAAGTGGAGTATCTTGGGAGAATCCAGGATGGGCTCAAAACTGATTTGAGCCAGGCTCAGAAAGATCTCCAAGATCAAGCAACCAAGCATAGGCAACAACTGCTTTTGATGGATTTCGTCGCCGTCCAAGAGTTTGTTAACACAGAATACCCCAAGCTCAAACTCGAGATACCTGCCAAGTATGTTATTGCTCCCAAACCTCCCGCTGTGAATGAGGTTGTGGACTGTGACCAAGATGGCGAAGGTTCCGGGTCTAGCGGAGAAGAAGAAGAAAACGCTGAAGAAGAAGCGAATGAAGAAGAGGAAGAAGAGGAAGAAAGTGAAGAAGAGGAGGACGAAGAAGAAGTGAATGAAGAAGAAGACAAGGAAGAGAACAAAGAAGAAAGCAAGGAAGGCGGCAAGCCTGAAGAGATCAAGGCAGTAAATGAGGAGGGGAAGAACGTCGGCGGTGATGAGCGAGTTATACCTCCAGCCCAAGAGGATGTTTCAACTCCTGTAACTCAAGATGATGAGGCATCCAGTCTTTTCCCAGATCCAAGATGCTGAAGTAGAAGAGAGCGAGGAACGGCCTTTTGTCATTTTCGCTATCTTCTTATATTTCTGCTACTTCCCTTTGTTGTTTTGTAGTGAACAATATCACCATCCCTTTAAGTACTGCCATGAGAATATGATTTTATGCTTTTCATCCTTTGTTATTGGTGTATAATTTTCCTTTGTTGATTTGGCGTACCATTTTCGTGTTTGTCTTCAAAGACTTAACTTGCCATTGAGTGAAGTCATGTGCTTGTACAACCAACAATTTCATGCAGATCCTAGGTTAACACCCCAGCCGTATCCATTACTTGTGCCCGTCGGCGATCTATTATAAGTTGTTTGGGTTGCCCAGTAGGCTTATTGCACAATAACTCTCGCCAGAGGTGATGCTACGGTGTAGGCTGATTAACACAATGGCTCTCGCCGGAGTGATGCTACGGGATAAGGTCTTATTCGCCAAACACTTACAGATCAACAAGTAACACGACTGGCCTTACAGTTAATCCTGGGTCGGTCTTACCGTTACAAGGAGGTTGTTCACTCAATGAAGCAAGCAAGCTTTCATGCTTCTGAAATGAGAGCCTTTAGCTTCTCTTAATTTTATTAATTGGGGCATTACGCCTTTAGTGATGGCACTTGGCCTTAATACCTGATCAGGGTTTTTTGTTTATGTGGCTTTATTGCCTTGTAATTTATTTGGCACTTTTGCCTCAGTAGACGGCTTTGTAGCCTGATAGCGGGCGTTTCTGCCTCAGTATGTTATTGTTTTAGCGAAGCCTTTAGGCTTTAGATGTTACTGCGGTTAGAGTACCCAGCGAAAAATGTAAATGACACTATGATTTGTTAACGGGGTTCGACGCATGATAGCAAACCTACGTCCCCGGATCTTATTCGCTGTTGTTTTGTATAAGCTAATAAGACTTCTTGGGTATTATGCCCGCCCAAGACTTCGGATTTTACATTGTTCCTTTCAAGGATAGTACTTCTTGATGAACTTGGCGTTCGAAGGATGTTCTAGTTCCACGCCATGTTCATCAATCAGCACATATGCTCCGCTTCCAGCTACTCTTTTAATCACATAAGGGCCTTCCCATACTGGTTCCAACTTCCTACATCCCTTTCGCTGAGACGGGGGAATTTCTCGAAGTACCAACTCGCCAGGTTGATATTCTCTTGGGATCACCCGCTTGTTGTATTCTCTAGACAATCGGCGATGATAATTTTCCATGTGTGTAAGAGCGATCAACTGTTGTTCTTCTAAATCATCCAGTTTGGCTATAATCAAGTCAGTATTTAGATTCTTCTCCCATGCCTCATGCTTTGTAGTTGGTAGGATTACTTCAGATGGGAGTACCGCTTCGGCACCATAAGTAAGTAGGAAAGGAGATGCTCCAGTTGCTTCTCGGACAGTAGTCCTGTAAGACCATAGAACATTATGCAAATGTTCGCACCATGCTTTTTTATGCTTCTCCACCCTTTTCTTCAGCCCTATTCCAATAGTCTTGTTGGTGGCTTCCGCTTGTCCATTATTCTGAGGGTATAATGGAATTGATTTTCCCAGCTTGACGCTGTAAGTAACGAGTAACTTTCTAATGTTGTCGCCGACAAGTTCCTTTCCATTATCAGTACATATCTCCGCCGGTACACCGAATCTGCAAAATATATTCTCCCAAATGAATGTGAATACTTCTTGTCCTGTCTTCTTCTTGATAGCTTTGGCCTCACACCACTTGGTGAAATAATCTGTCGCCACAATGATGTATTTCCGTTGTCCTGAGCCTGGAGTCAGTGGTCCAATTATGTCAATGCCCCATTTGGCGAAAGGCCAAGGGCTGAGCACTGAATTTAATGATGTCGCTGGCGCTTTAATTCTTCTTCCATACAACTGGCATTGTTTACATCGGCGAGCATGTTCTTTGGCATCACTATTCATCCAGGGCCAGTAGTACCCTTGCATTCTAACTTTTAATGTTAGAGCTCTTTGACCGCTGTGATTCCCACAGTCTCCTTCATGGATTGCTTCAAGTAATTTCTTGCCTTCTTCTCTTGATACACACCATAGTAATGGTCCAGAGAATGACCGGCGATACAAAATTCCATCTCGAAGCTCGTAATTCGCCGATCTACTAATGACTTGGTGAGCTAAAATCTGTTTTCCTGGTAGCGTAAGACGGTCCAAGTAATACCGTATCGGCGTTCTCCAATCTGTCTCCGCTGATTCCTCAGTGCTTGTTGCCAGTACCTCTCTTTGTTCTCGCTCTTCTACCGATGATTGCTTCACTCTTTCAATATCTATTGAAGGGATATCAGGATTTGTCATCATTGAGGAGATGAAAGCCAGAGCATCGGCGTGCCTGTTATCTTTTCTGCAGATGTGGCGAAATTTGATACCTGTGATCCTCTGGGCATACTCCCTAGCAAGTTTTAGGTACTTCTGCAGAGACGGGTCTGCTGTCTGATATCGTCTAGAGATTTGCCGAATCACTAGTTGAGAGTCGCTTGTTAATCTAACATCGTTGATGCCCATTTCAATGAGTATTCGCATGGCGTGAATAACCGCTTCATATTCTGCCTCATTATTTATCGTCGGGAATTCCAGCCTCAGTGAGTGTACTATCCTGGCTCCTTTCGGCGAAGTTAGGACAATTCCTATTCCTTTTCCTTCTTTATTTGATGAACCATCTACATAAACTTCCCATCCGTTAGGACTGCATTTCAATAGATCTGGCATTTCATTCTCTCGCTCATCCAAGGAGAATGAGATTTCTTCTATCTCTTCTTCATCATCAATTGGAAAGTCGGCAAGGAAGTCTGCAATTACTTGAGACCGCTGTGCTGTACGTATTTCATATTGGACGCCAAATTGCTCAATTTGCTGATTCCACTTGGCGATCCGCCCTTTGAGAGCTGTGCATAATGGATTCTATAGGAGTCTTGGTTAAAACAACAATGGGATGAGCATGAAAGTATGAACGTAATCGCTGAGATCCAAAGACTAACGCCAAGATCAATTGTTCAATTTTGGTATAATTCTTTTCTGCCCCTTGCAATGTTCTGCTAATATAATAAATAGGCGTTTCTCCGCCCTTGGTTCTTACAAGCACAACACTGATTGCGAAGGGTGTTGCAGCGAGATAAACTCTGAGTTCTTCGCCATGCTCAGGCGGTTGAATCGCTGGAAGAGTGGCGAGATACTTTTTAATACCTTGAAAGGCAGCTTCATGTGCCTCAGTCCAGTTGAACTTTTCTCCTTTCTTCAATGTCTGGAAGAATAATTTGCACTTATCAGAGAATCTAGAAATAAATCTATTAAGCGACGCCAAAGTTCCATTGAGCCGCATGACATCCTTCACCGTTAATGGCGAAGGCATATCTATAATTGCCTTAATCTTGGCCTGATCAGCTTCTACACCCTTCTTAGTGACAACATACCCCAAGAATTTTCCTGAAGTTACGCCAAAAACACATTTCGCTGGATTTATTTTAAGTTTGGTAATACGCATGTGGTCAAATATTTCTCTGAGGTCTTGCACATGAGTTTGTTTCTTCTTGCTCTTGACAAGCATATCATCAACGTACACCTCCATTGTTTTCCCTATCCATTTTTCAAACATTTTCTGTGCCATTTCTTGATAAGTAGCGCCATCATTCTTTAACCCAAAGGGCATTCGGGTGTAACAAAACAATCCTTTGGTGGAAAAGAAGGCAATGTGTTTTTGATCTTCCTCCGCCAATGGTATTTGGTTATACCCTGAGTAACCATCCATAAATGATAGCAACTCATGACCTGATGTAGCGTCGACTGTTTGATCGATACTTGGCAGCGGAAAACTATTATTTGGACATGCCCTATTGAGGTCGCTGAAGTCGATGCAGATCCGTACTCCCTTGTTTTTCTTAGGTACCACTACCATATTGGCTATCCATTGAGGATATTGTACTGGCCTTATGATACCAGACGCCCTCATCTTGTCAATCTCTGCCTCTACTGCTTCCTTGTAGGCTGGAACCAATTTCCTTATCCTTTGCTTGAAAGGTCTAATCTTTGGATCAATATCTAGCTTATGACATGCTATTGCCGGGTCAATGCCTGGCATTTCATTCATGCCCCAGGCGAAGACATCAACATATTCTTTGAGTAATGCTTGTAACTTCGCCGATATTTATATCTCTAGTAGGTTCCAACGCCGTAAAATGTAGTTCTGGTTCTCCCATCGGCGATGGCTCCTTTAATTGCTATAAGGTCTTCTCTTCAGGCTTCGCCGAATCTTCTACTGAGTTTACTGAATGCACGTATGTTGAGGGGTCGGCGATGAAGTTTTGGATCTCTTGCTCCTTAGTAGCTTCCTTGCCTTGCTTATTTTTCTCTGCAATCTTGGCTTTTCTATTTTCTCGCATTTGTATGTCTGCTGTATTGCAAGCTTTTGCCACTGCCAAATCTCCTACATATTCGGCGACTCCTATAGGCGTTGGAAACCTTAGACGCTGGTGGTAAGTGGAAGGTACTCCCTTTAGGATGTGAAGCCATGGTCTCCCAAGGATGGAAGCATACGGCGAATCAACATCCACAATGCAAAGAGTAGTGTTCAAGAAGTATTCATCACAGATCACGATCTTAAATTCAATTTCGCCTTTAGGCTTAGAAGCAATTCCATTAAATCCATAAATATTGTAAGAGGAAACTGTCGGCGAGGGGATCTTGGCATCTTTTGCTTTCATTGCCTCATAAGCAGAGTTGAAAAGAATGTCCACAGAGCTGCCTGGATCAATAAGCACCTTAGGCAATCTGAATCTCCCCATTTGAATGGTGAGGACCAGAGGGTTGTTGTGATTCCTTCCTTCTGGAGGTATCTCATCAGCGGAGAAACCTACACAAGCCTTCATCCAATCTTGCAAGGGTTCTTGCTTAGCAGCAATGCTGCAAATTTCATTTCCCATTCTATCTCGCTTATGTACTCTGGATATGACATTATCGTGGAACTCATCCCTGGTGATCTTTGAATGCACAATGGAAAAACAGTCCAATTCCAACAAGTCTCGCTCTACTTTTACCTCATACACGTTTGGAGCCTGAGCTGGAATGGCTTGAATCGGCTGAACCATGACAGGAGGTGGCGGTGGCAACTCAAGGAATTCCTGAAATTTCCCCAAGCGAATGAATCTGTGGACTTCCTGCTGCACACCGGTGCAGTTTTCAGTCGTATGGCCGTGGAACTGATGGAATTGGCAAAAGGAATTGGTGTTAGTTGGCGGGACTCTGGGATTGCCTCTATTGTATGGATAGCGGATACCATCTCTGCAGTTCGAGTTCTCGATTTGTCCCCATGCATCAGTATAAGACACACATAACTTTGGTAAGGTAGCGTCTTGGAAAGGCTGCTGGTTGCCTCTACCAAATTTTCAGCTATCTCCATTGTATCTTCTATCGCCATTCCCATTTCGCCGATTATCTCTTCCACCTTGGCCATTATTGCCTCCTCAATTATCTTGCCTATCTCTTCCATCATAATTATCTCGCTTCTGCGAATTCCAGTGTTGCTCGGCGGTAACTTGTTGTTGTTGCTTTACTACTTCTGGTACTACCATCGCCGAAGAAGGAATTTGCGCCAACCTCTGCTGCTCTGCTTTCTTCCACTCTTTTCTTATTTCCTCATGCTCCTCCGGAGAATAATTATTGATCGAGTGAATTTGCTTCACTCTCTCTCTCTTTTTAAGCGAAGCTCCTCTGCTTGGATTTCTTCATAATTTATCCATTCATCCTGCATAGCCCTCAAAGTTTTTATATCCCTTGGCGCCTCCCAGAATAGTTTTTGATACATTGGGTCTGATGTCTCCAACGCGCTAATAAATGCTCTTATTTTTTCTTTGTCTGATACCGCTGATCCCACTTCACTGCTCGACTTTCTCCATCTTTGAATAAAACTTTTGTAGGTCTCTGAGGGCTTTCTCTTGATGTTGAACAGTCTTTCCACACCAGGTCGACTTCTGTTGTTCTGAATAAATGCACGTAAGAACTTGCTTTCTAATTTACTGAAAGATTTAATTCTTCCTTCCTCCAACCCATCAAACCAAACTAAGGCTCCATCTTTGAGTGTGGCGGGAAATGCCATGCACATTATGGGATCTGATCCTACCCACGCCGCCAAGTCTCGCTTATAACTTCTCAAGTGATGTGCGGGATCTCCAGTTCCATCAAAGGTGGATGTGAATTTTCGCATGGAGAACCTTGTGGACACATACCCGTATGTAATACAATCTTGAAATGGTGTTTTATGCGCCTCTGAGAGTGCCACCTTGTATTTCGAATCCCTTGAAGATCCACTTAAAGCTGCTACCTTGGTTTTTAACCGACGAAGCTCTTTTTTCATGCCCTTATCTATCTTATTCCGCCTTCCAGAATCACAATACTCTTCACTATCTCTTCTAAACATTTCCTTCCTTCTACCCCTCTCATCGTATTTCGTCGATGAATCTGAGACTTCCATTGTGCTAGTTCCACTTTTTTTCTGATCGGCGAGTTGTATGCGAATGGGATGCATGGCTCTTGTTTTGTGTTGCTTTCCTAATTTCCTCCATCAACTCTCTATGCCTTTGAAGCACAGTTTCCATCTGCAACTGCATTTGCCTCTGCATCTGATCTGCTTGCCTATTATTAGCCTCAAGGATTTGCTTCAGCAAAGTTTCTGTAGTATTAGTGGACCATGTGTTATCTGCTACCACCACTGGGCGGGTTATAGTGGTGCCTGGTACTATCATCGCATCATTTCCACTAGCAGCATGTGGATTATCTCCTGCCGTAATAGGTTCAGCGACTACTGCTGGTGCTTCTTCTGCCACATGGAGTGCTTCGCCGACAACTCTTGGGATTTCATTAGCTGCTACTGTACCCCTTGCACTAGTGTTCTGAACTACTCCCGCAACATTTGATGATTCGCCGATGGCTCTCTGGGTGACTCTACCACCATCAATATGCTCGCCGTAAGTATTTGCTTCTATTTCACTACTGACCCTCCGCATTAGCGCATTAGGCTCAGGTGTTCTTTCTGCATTCTCTAAGTGAGTGATATCTTCCATGTAAACCTCCTCTTGGCGTGATGTTCGCTGAACAGGTGGCCGCCGAGATGAACTTGCCAAAAAAGGATCTGCCAGACCAACTGGTTCCACACCCCTGCTTCTGGTGTTGTGGTGGCTACTGGGAAACCTCGCTGGTGTAGGGAGGATAGGATATCGTGGAGGCCTACCCGCTAGGGCTTTACCGCTTCTTCCTCTAGGACCCATTCGCCGAAGATCTGTAAAAGAAAACAAACACACTTCCTGACAGTATTGCTCTGTTAGTACTGTGGGTAAATGCCAAATAAGTTAGTTGGATTGCTTTTTCAGAATGTTGATGAATGAAGGACAAAAGTGGCAGCTTTAAATCACATGGGGTACAGATAATGATCTAATCATGACAAAAATTGCAAAAACATCATAGGCGATTGTGATTTTCCGATCAGAATGGCGGTACAACGACTATTTTGAGAAAATTTGAAAATAACTTCATCTAAGACCCTGAGATTCATATTAACTCGCCGGAAAAGAATACTAATCTGCCGGAAATATATATCTATATGACTCATGAACGAACTCAAAGTAACATGTTTTCCTACAACAGGGTAATAATCCTACTAAAAATAACATTTTTTTTACTCAAATAGGCCACTTTCTCTGCTGCTCGTGTGACAAAGGTGAAATATGTGATGAACCATCAAATCAAGTGAGCAAACTTTCAACTTTTAGCAAAAATAACATCTAATCATGGCATGGTTACTAAAAATACCAAACATATGAGCTGAAAACCCAACTGCGGCGCTACAGAATACCAGAAATAGCATGGTTTTCTCAATCTTAGCAATATTCTTCAAGAGAATATCATAACATACCACAATATACGCTATATATGGCAAATCGAAAAGAAAAACAAAGGGTAGATCTTAAACAGCGAGACTAACACCTCTAAATAGCAATAAAAGGTGAGTAACAGCACTACCGACGAGATTTGCAACATGTAAATCAAACCACATATGGAAACAAGAAAACATATGATAACCCCAACAAGTCATGTTAAAAATCAAAGAAAAAACAAGTTCAAAACCTTTTCTAGCGCCAAAATTTAACAGTCTAAAATCCCATGGGTTAGATCTTAGACTGTACACCCAAA
>JAJJMA010119533.1:0-12985 GCA_023529015.1 Papaver nudicaule
ACCTTGTGAGCTTAGCATTGGGATGGGTAGTGGGCAAAGATTACAAAGTACTGACTGTCAGATTAAATCCTAGATTTTTCTCTAAATTTTTAGGTGTACATGTAGAATTATTGTATTTTCGGACCCTCAAACGAACTCTTGTCTGCTAATGAGTCAGATGATATCATGGTGGAAGCGAGTCAGATGAACTTTTTTTTTTAATGGTGAAACATGATTTGATTCTATGGTTTTCTGATAGAGAAGTCTTTAAAGACTACCATGTAAATTCAATTTTGTTTAATTGGGAGACAATTCTTCACATTTAGTTAGCTTGGGAGAATTTTGCTCTGGCTCTGTTCTATTTTTTTTTCTTTTAATATAACCTTCGTTGATTAAAAAAAAAAAATAAGGTAAAATATTTTGTGGAAGATTTCCATATTTCCGTATTCAAAATTCAACCACTAGGAATTTTGATTATAAGTGATGTTGGTTTCGATAGATGCATAGGCCTTCATGGTCTAAAAAGCCGAAAGTGCCAAACAAAAAGTTCACTTTGAGAAATCATTGCTTAAATATCCTGATTTTTTTAGGAGCTGTGCTGATTTAATTTGGACTCTGGTCCTCCAAAAATCGTCACAGTAAAAAGCTATAACCATGATGATTTCACTAGTCGTCACAGTGCAAAGCGATCACAATTGCACTCAGCAATGAGTACACCATGTTGAAAAAAAGTGCAGGGTTGTTGATGAACGAATATTGATGACTTTATTCTGATCCTCCAAAATACATGAGTGATTGCAAGGCTTTGGAGGTGGCCAACTCTGTACCAGACTCTGCCTAAAAGTTCCTTTAAGCTCATGCTTGAAATGAAAACACATGCACATTGTTTTCATTTCAAGAACCATTTGTTTGCCTTTTCACCAAGGACCTCAAGGTACAAAAAAACAGTAAAAAGTGTCGGCGCTGTAGCGAACAGAACGCTCATACTTGGCTCATCTTAAATGGCTCAAGCACTCAGCGTCACTGGTTGAACCACTAACGTTCCAGTGGATACAGTCCAAACATGCATTTCTGATTTCTAACTTGGACACATTTGTTCTCAACTTTCGAAATTCTTTACAAAAATAGATCTATATTAAAACAAATATACAATTATGATTGTGGTTATGCTTTCGAATATAGTCATTTTCTGTACAGAAAACAATAGCAGTGTAGAATCGAATAATACATGCTCATTAAAGTTTTTTTACCAGCTTAGGCCAAAAATTAGGAACCTGAGAGTGTTTATGGTACACGTTCTAACACTCTGTTCAGTGCCTTTTTTATTCCCTCTTGATCAAGTGTAGTTGTGAGATGTACTTCTTGCACCTGATGTCACATGATAATATTGTCAATTTAAAACACCGCTTGAGTGATCAAACACCGCTTGAAAAGTTTAAAAGCATAATCTAATCTACAGTTTGAAGTGGTAACTAAAATGAAAATCATCTGCGAATTTTCTAACGTTTTAAGTATACGGTGTCAGAGGTAATAATGTGAAGAAAAAAAAATTGAAGCAGGGTTTTGCTTAAGAATGTGCCTAATAGGAGAAGATAAAACCAACATTTAGTCTTACCTGTCTGCCAGCTCGAGCAAGGAGAGTAAACTGATTATCAACAGCAGGTGCCTGTTTTAAATAAAAAAAGTGAAGTTTTGTTTACAACAGTTTAAAATGAAATTCAATTCTTAGTACTGAATTTCACAGGATTTCATATTTAGGGAAGCTTAATCAGCAACTTACATTTGAAAGCCATAGCTGTAAATCTGGTGAAACAACACGTTTCTCAAATCCTTGCCGACTGATCCTGACATCAGTTATTCTGTAGAAACATTGGAGAAAACTACACTCAAATATTGTCCAACAACATATTTGATAATGCCTTGCAAGCTTCACTTAACGGTTTGACATCAGAGATAGGATTACGCAAGTATTGGTGGATGAACTTTTTGGTTTTGATGGCACTGGTATAGTTTCGAATACTTGGTTATCAAACAAACATGTCAATCAATGGTGGGACTAGGTTTTTACTTTTTAACGATTTCTCATAGCCAAATCTGAACATCGAAGAGAGTCCTTACGCGGAACCTAAAAGAAAATAAACTAGAGGAAAAATGGAAATTCCGAGAACATCGAAACTAATAAACCATTAAATCTCATAGAATACCCTGTGCTGTGCTGTATCAGCACCAATAGTAAATGGTTCACTTTAACTCACCATGGGTAGTATCTATAGACCAGCCAGAATAGATTCGAAAACACAGTATGTCAAAAGTGAACAAGTAAACAAATCTTACCCATCTTCCTTAAGTAGCTCTTCGCATATGTTAGCAAGTCCTGGAAGAGGTTCAATGTTGACATTGTCGGATGCCATCGAAGAATCAAATCCTAACTGGCCCTCCTGTAAAGAACATCAAGTAACCGAACTTATTTCTGATGTTCGAGAGACAAAGGTAATACGAACTTAACCACTGCTCAAATAATATTTACAGTGTTCCACACCTGAGGAATCACTTTGTCCAATGTCTCTAAAAGAGGATCATCCTCCAACTGTTTGATTGACAATGTAACCCTCAACCTTTCCCTGTAACATGTAGACGATCAAAATCCCAATGAGCGAACAGATTATTGTGCACATATGAATACCAAGGCGTAACCCTAAACATGTTGAAACTCACCTATCTATTTGAATAACTTTGGCACGGATTTTTTCACCTTCATTTAGGATATCTCTAACATCCTGAACTAAATCCCATGAGACCTCGGTGACATGTACAAGTCCAGTAATATGATAGTAACCTGCATGCCATAAATATAAATATTTGGAAGATGCAGTCATGCAAATTGTGTATATAAGTAAGACAAAGAACTAATACTTCAAGTAAAGTACCATCAGGAAAGAGTAGGTGAACAAAGGCCCCATAGTCTTCAACTGATCCCACCTTTGCGTCAAAAATTTGCCCTACTTTGATTTTTCCTGAATACTTTGACCAAACAGCTTCTTTTTCAGAGAAGATCAGTTTTCTATCCTCTTCACTGGCTTGGATTACCTTAAGATAGATGAAAAATAAACATTTAACAAAACATGACATCAAGTTGTCCTGGGAAAGTACAGATAATATGTCACCATTACTAAGATTTAGCAATTTTCTATCAAGTTATCTGTAAATGACGTAATTTCTTTTTCTGTGACTTCCACAGTGATGCAACCTAGGCATTCACAAAAAGACAACAGAAACCTGTAGGCCAAAGTTCATACATATATTGGAGGCAGTATCACCCATTATAAGTTACCAAGTACCTCATTTAGATGACATAGCAATATGATTCCAGATTTAACCTGCTAATTTTGACCTCACAAGAGATACTACTACAATGCTTACATGGTAACATATTCAGGGCAGATAAATATGAGTATGTAGAGTTGTAAAGTCGTTGGGCATTGATACGACCCAAGTTGAAAACTCATCATTGCCTGAATTACTATAGACCGACGAAAAAAAGATTCATAATTTCATATGCTTCTAAGGCTATATCAATAGAACACCCTGTCCTTGTTTATTTTGTTTGTATTTGTAAGGGTCTTAAAGGGAGACATAAATTACAATACCAATTTGTTTAACAATAAATCAAGATGCAGCAAACACATCTAGATGGGAAAAGGGTACGAACATAAACATACATTAATTAATCTAACTAGTTCATACCTTCACTGAAATAAGTGAACCAACAAGATCTTTCGCAATCTCTTGCATGGATTTGCCGGGTTCTGCATAAGAAATTTGTAACAAGAAGAAAATTCTCAACAACACTATAACAAACCAAAATCTAACCCACAGGTACAAAATGAAGTAATATCAGCATAAATAGTGATGCGTCAATTCATGCTGCTATGTGATACTTGACAATTTACCGAAGCATTGGCTCACTTTGTCCATCCACAAGAATGTGAAAGCAGTAACAAATGCACAAACTATTGATGCTCGGTTGTGTGTGTTAGTACAATATTGTACTTCACATTTTCACTAAAGCATTCATTTAACTATTCTGCATGAACTAGAATCTGAAAGCCGTAAATTTGCAAGGACTATAAATCCAAGGTAACTAAGTTAACTGGAAAACTGGCATCCTACAATAGGTCAATTCGTGTTTGTATTATATCATTTACCAATTGTTTTCCAGGTATTCTAGTTTCAAGACCATTTACTAAAAAATCCATACTTGCATCCATCACAAAGCAGAATTCTATAGAAAAACAATAGCTCAAATCATATGTTACAGTACCTTTACACGCATGTGAAGGACTCAACAATGGGTAAGGAAGAAATCCAAGCACTGTATAAAACCGAACCAGCAAACCACCACCGTTGAATCCTTCAATCCTACCCTCATAGATGGATCCTTTTTCTTTATATGCTCTTGCTGCCTTCCAATCATCAGACCTCTACCTCTTTGCAGAAACTATAAGTATCAGATTCTAATACATTCATTTCAAGACTTAAAAACCAGTTAGACAGACTACTAAGCAGTGAAATGTAGCACCTCAAATGTAGCGCCAGTAAAGCGCTAAAGATACAATTTTTATTCAAGAATCCTCCTAGCTCATTGTAAATGTATACAGTAACTATAAGAATTAAGAACTAGACTAACAGACTACTGGGCAGTGAAATGTGGCGCCTTGGCCTGACTAGGCGCCAATTAGGCGCTAAAGATACAATTTTAATTCTCCTATCTCATTGTAAATGGATACAGTAATTATATAAAGAATTAAAGAGAGAAGAAATAAAAACACACCCGAGCTTTTCTAATGTCTTCTTCAATGGAATTTAATGCTGAATCTTCTTTTTCTTCATCTTTAATGGTTTCAGTACCATCAGAGACAGAAACTTTTACAGTACAAAAAAGGGGTCTTTGTGAAGAAGAAGATAATGATAAGGGAGAGTGGGTTTTGGAAGAAATGGAAAATGGGTATTTAACAGAATTTGTTGTTAAGATTGGAAAAGGACTTGAAGATGAGAAAACCTCATTTTGGGAAAGAAATGAAACTACTGCTGGTGAAGTTGCACTCAACATTGTGTTCTGTTTTTCTTTTGTGAAGAAGAACTGGGTGTTATGTTATAGATCAGACACAGAGAGAGGGAATGGATAAGAGAGTTTGGGGACTGGGAGAAGGAGATGGTGTGTGCGAGTGAGAATTCATAAAGGGGTGTTGAAGAGGGATTTTAAGCAAGTCAAGTGGTAGGTTTTCTTCACCTACGTTAAAAAATTTCATTAAACTAGAATCCCCAAGGGAAAACCCCTCCAATGTCCCAGGTAGTTAGGCAAAAAAACACGGTAAAACCTCTGAAGTCCCATCATGGTGAGGTGTCTTCACCTCTGAAGTCTCTTCATTTATTATCTACAAGCCTTAACTAGGCAACGAAACATAGAAAAATCTTTTGAAATCCCATTATCGTGAGGAGTTTCTGCCTCAGACTCATTTTGACTTGTTAACTCGTAAAATTTGATGTTATTCGATATTTTTAAAAATGTTAATCAGGGATGGACCCAAAGGGTGCATGTGGGTCTGTATCAAGAGTAGGCTTGGGACATGGTAATTTGAAGTCTCGCAGGTGGAAAATTTGTAGTTAGATTTGAAAATTTTGATTTTTAATGGAGTCAATTCTAAACTTTGTTTGGAAAATTTTGAATGGCCCCCATAGTATTTTGAGTGTTGGCTATAGTTCCCCGGTTAATCCCAAAATTTTATTTTGATTCAAAGTGATTTCACTCTCATGTGTTAAGAATTTTCTCTTGTGATTCATTGAGTGTGTACAAATAGCTTGTTTGGATACATAAGTACTTCTAACTTCTGCTTCTCCAGAAGCAGAGTCAATTTCAGAAGTCAGAAGCAAAAAGATTTTGCTTCAGAAAAAGTTAACATTTTTATTTTTAGAAGTCATTCTAAAATTGTGTTGCCAAACTAACTTCTGACTTTTTTGCTTTCAGAAACAAAAAGTAACTTCGGAACAGTTATCCAAACATAGTAAAAATCATACTCCAATTGCTACACCTAAAATGAAGTCAACCCCGTACTAACGTGAGGTTAAAGTCAAAAGTGAGGTCAAAGTCAAGTTAACCTCTTATGTAGTTTGTTCCAAAAATCAATAACGAATACCCAACAATCAAGAATTCCAAACCCAAACCCACTACACTATCTTTCACTCTTTATCTTTCAAGAAGAAAAAGAATCCTTTTTAACCAAACTTCAAAACAATCCCTTTCCTTTCCCGCCTAACTTTCCCACCTTTTTTTTAATTATTGAACCAACTTTCCCACCTTAACTTAACTTTCTCTAATCAAATTTAGTACTATCCTTCCCAAGTAAAGAATACTCAATTCTCTAAAACCTCCACACCATTATAAGTACAACTCTAACAATCACATTCTAATCACAAACAAAACAACAAAATCTTCTAATCTTCCATACACACACAAAGATTTCTAATTTCATTCCACATTTCAAACTCTCATTTTTTTTCTTTCCCAACAACACAATGACAGTAGGAGAAGGCCATCAAACAACCTCAGAGAACCCAATTCATGTAGAAGGCGGTCAAACAAGCACATTAACACCACAATACAAGTACTCGAAAAGGGTTCTTCTTAAAACCATTCTATGTCGAAGTGATGAAGGCTTAGGATTGGTTGGGCAAAGAGTTGTAGTTGGTGGATGGGTGAAATCATCAAAAGTGCTGCCACTGCACGAAATTCCTTCGCTGAGGACGACGCTGATGACACGACCGAGTCAGAGAGATGTTTCATGTACAGAAATATTTCAATCTCGAATTCCACTTTTTCGATCAATTTTCAAGGTTTTGAACCATAATAAGCCTAGTGGTTCTCCTGCTAGGGAGGGTTTAGACCAATCTCCGTCGAAACCTGTTCCTAATAAAGCTTATCTGCAAATCAGTGATGGCTCTTGTGTTCCAAGCCTTCAGGTATGTACTAGTACTACATTTGATTATTTTGTTTCGGTTTCATTAGGTGCCAATTGAGGTTTTGTGCACTAGCCTTGCTAGTTACTTGCATTCTCCAGAGTTAACCTGTTAAATCTGTGTCAGGTTTTGCTGCATTCCTCAATAGCTTCTCTCAGCAAATTCACGTCGACGGGCACTTCAATACTGGTAGAAGGTGTGCTCAAAGAATCATCTCTAGAGGGAAAACATAAAATAGAGCTTCAAGTGGAGAAACTTCTACATGTTGGAATGGTTGATTCTAATAAATATCCATTATCCAAGACAAGACTACCTTTGGATTTCCTAAGGAATTACTCCCATTTTCGTCCTCGAACTACTACGGTAATTTGATGCCCCCATTTGTTCTTTTTACTCTTTGGTGTCAGAGGCTATATGAATAAATGCTTAACAATTGTTTCACGCTTAATTCGTCTTGCAGTTGGCGTCAGTTACTAGAATCCGCAGTGCTCTGACTTACGGAACTCACACATTCCTCCAGAACAACGGGTTCCTTCACGTGAACATGCCCGTTATCACTAGTATTGATTCAAAAGGTTTCAGTGAGAAGTTTCATGTTACTGCTCATTTAGAAAAAGAGGATAAGAAGGAGAAACATGAAGAGCTTGTAATGCACGACAACACTGGATCTATCAATCTTCAAGCTGTCAGGGCAGCAATTAAGGAGAAAAGTGACAGAATTGATGAGTTAAAGAGAAGTGAAAGCAACAAAGAATCACTGGCTCTTGCAGTACAAGATCTCAAAAAGGCGAATGAACTAGCCTTGCAATTAGAAACACGAGAAAAGAAACATAATAAATCTTCTGCGCAGCATGGGCCACTGGGCATCTCTGATGATTTCTTTCATAGCCAAATGTATTTGACAGTTTCTAGTCAGCTTCACCTTGAGAGCTATGCAAATTCCCTAGGCAGTGTTTACACAATTGGACCCACGTTTTCGGCTGAAAAAAATCTGTCGGCGAAGCATCTAGCTGAGATGTGGATGGTTGAGGTTGAGATAGGCTTCGCCGAATTAGAGGTATGCAAGTGTTCAGCTCGTGCAGTACATTTCTCAAATCTCAATATGTCTCATCATGTTAGTTTTCATGTGAAGGTATGTTATTTTAAAAAATTGTCTTTTGCTATGCTTCCAGGATGTAATGAACTGTGCCGAGGACTACTTGAAGTTTCTCTGTCGATGGGTTTTAGATAAATGTTCCAGTGATCTGATATTCGCATCAAAACGAATTGACAAAGAAGTTACAGACCGCCTTCAACTAGTATCGTCAAGCTCATTCGAAAAGATCACTTACACAGATGCTATAAAGGTTTTGCAAGAGGTAATTAAAAGATAGATATGTTGAATTTTATACGAAAAGTAACTTTAATGAAAAATGAGACCTGACTAATTCCATCTTATAACAGGTTCCAGACAAGAAATTTGAATCAAAGATCGAATGGGGAGTAGCTTTAACTGAAGAACAAGAAAGGTATTCCTAATCCTGCATACTTCTGCACCATTTTTCCCTGGAGATTCTATAACTCCATTTAATCTTTTTGTGTATGTGCGCAGTTACTTAGCTGATGTGGTGTACAACAAGCCTGTCATAATTTACAATCACCCAAAAGGAATTAACCCATTCTTCGTCCGTCTAAATGAAGATAAGCGAACTGGTGCAACATTTCAAGTAGTCTTGCCAAAGGTATGTAAATTGCCCGTCCTTTCAAGTTGATGCACAAAAAGTCTGTCATTCGCGTGCTTTTCATTATTGAGTTGTGACTACAAACTGATTAAGTTTCTTTGCAGACTGGAACTCTAATAAGAGGTAGCCAAAAGGAGGAGCGTTTCGATATTATCAGCAAAAGGTGAATTTCCATCTATTCTTAAGCCTGTTTGTGCTCAATGCCCATTCTGGGCAGGCGACTAATCTAGAATTAGAGCTTCTGCTCTTCTTTACTCATAGTGTAGCTGTATTTTTTTATTACTAACTGACGATTGCAATTTAATGCAGGATGCACGAACTAGGTTTGCCTAGAGAACAATATGATTGGTACTTAGAGCTTCGCAGGAACGGAACAGTGCTACATTCAGGCTTCAATCTAGAGCTAGACCATATGGTTCTGTTCTCCACTGGCCTTGTTGACATTAGAGATGTCATCCCTTTTCCTAGAAGTTACGGCAATCCGAGATTCTAAGACTTCCCTCAGTCCAATTGTGGGAATCCAATTACTCCGCAGCTTCTCTGATTCATCCTGACAGGGAGGGAGGAGCCTGACAAACATTTTCATACTTACTGTAAACCGATGGGCGCATACTATGATGCAACTTCGGACTTCCATTATTTGTGTTTATACATCATAATACTACTGTAAAATTGAGTGCTTAATACATCAACATGTACATTGTACAGTCAAAACTATCAATAAAGAGTGATTATTTGAAGTATACAACGCTGTAAAATTGCAGATTTCGCACTGGTAAACAACACAATTCCTAATGCATCACTACAAAACTGCGCCTGACATTGTTTTGCGCTGTCGATTAGCACTCAAATTCACAGAAAGCAAATACCATATAGAATTTTAAGTACAATGAATTATAAGAACAATGTCGCAGCTATACAGAACAACAAGATTAACCTGACATCGGTCGAACACGGGGATGCAGGAGCTTCGGGATAGCAATCGGTCGAGAAATCCGATGAATGATAAACCCATCTGAACACAAGACATCTGGTGCAGTTATCTCCACTCCATTAACACATAGAGTGTCTTCATTCTTCTCAGTAGTACTAGAATTCACCTTTGTTATCTGGAGATCTACATCTGGAACTAAAGTCGGCAGAGGTGTTGCAGGAGAAGAAGAAGAAGCTGCAAGAAGTTGTTTGTAAGACCATCTTCCAGGTACTAAATGAACCATTACAATCTTTTCCAACAATGGTGAAGGTGATGAAGCTACATAAGAAAGTTCAGCCGGTGCAAAAATCGTCACAGAATCCATTAAAATCAACTGTTTTCTGTGCACTCCATTGTTAAGTACTGAATTCAATCCAATAGCAAATGAAACAAACCCATTTGAGCTCAAAGTACTGAGAACTCTGTTCCAAGAAACCCCTGTTCTTGATTCAATAGACCCACAATTTGAAGACTGGATAAAGTGATCAGAACCCAGATTAAGATTGATAGGAGAAAAGGGTGCAAGAACACCATGAACTGTGTAAGGACCTTGACTGAAAATCTCAGGGTTGGAGACCAAAACTCCATTGATTTCAAGAATCATCTGTTTTCTATCAACTTGTGTTACAGCGAGATTCTTTTCTTGAAGAAGTGTTTGTAAACATGTGTTCTTGGGTTTGTTTAAAAGATCTTGGAAAGTGAGTTTAGATGGAGAAGTATGGAATTTCAGAAGATCTTTTAACAAGTGTGGTGGAAGAGAAAGATTGGAAATGGTTTCATCTCGAATAGCGAAGAACGTTGTTTGTGATGAATCTGGTGAAAGGATTAGTTCAGGTGAGATTTGTAGAAGTGCAGCCATGAAATGGAATCCGGAGTTTCTTAGTGCTGATGAAGCGTTTGATGAGAGTTCATGTTGGATTGGTGATGGGGTTGTTTGGGGGTTTGGTGGGGGTGATGATGATGGTGTTGAGATTGCTACGATTGCAAGAATTACAGAGATTGTAACGTAGATTGGTGCATGCCACCAGTGGGAACAAGAACATGGCATTGTTCTGGAATGGAGTGGTGAAGGGAAATTTTGAGAGGTTTTGGTTTGTGTGGAAAACAAGAGGTTTTGCTTTGTTATTGTTTCTTGTTCTGTGTTTTGAAGTTTGTAATTTGTGGGAGGGAAATTGGGTAAGTTAGAGAGATTTATAACCGGAGAGAGATGTCTGTTGGAAAACTCTTTAGGTTGACCGAAATGACCTTTAGTGGTTTATCGGTCCGCTGCTTTGATTGTGCAAGATTTTGCACCGAGTTTGCTTTGATTAGGCGGAGCGGCAGAACCAGGTAGAGACAATTTGATGTATCTATAGATTCTATACAAGTTTTTTCTAAAATATATTAAGAATTTTAAATAGTAAACTGGATATTAATTAGACGATTCCACCACATAAACTTGGAATTTAATGTTGCCAAAATTTAGAGTTTTTCTACAGGTACCGAGTGTAGAAACCGGGGCGAATCCAGAACAATAATTTAGAGGGGGTATTTTTGCTAATTTGAAATTTTATAGGGGTCAAAAGTAGTTTTTTGTTGCAAATATAAATTTTCCATGGATTTTTCTATAATTTTTATTTTTAGAATTATTGAGGGGGCCTGCGACCCCACATACCCCCTGGAATCGCCACTGGTAGAAACAATAGTAAAATCGGGCTCTCACAGCACAGGGGTGATGTTTATGGGGTCCATGACACTGTTGCAATAAGAGCCCGGTTTTGTTGTTGTTTTAAGTCTCGAAACATTTAGAGTTTTTGTATAGTTAGGAGTTTCACCCAATTTTATATGGCATTTAATGAGGGGCTAATTCGGAGATTAGCATCCACAAACCATCATCGTCCGAACCAATCTTATTATCGAATAGAAAGGTGAGTTCCAAATCTAAATCAACAGGCTTTTTCCCTAATGGAACTTTGAGCACAAAAAAGTCTTCAAAGTCTCTTGATGATTCTAATATAATTTTAACAAACAAGCTTGTGGATTATGGTACCGAACGGGGTTTAAGCTTCCCATCTTCCAAGAAAAAATGTCGAGAGATGTGTGATTTTGTTGTGAAAGGCCACAAGGGTTTAACCTTAGAGGAGATTGATGAGTTTTCTTCTTGAGGTGGTCGACGTTTTTGTTTACATTAGCAAGCAAGTGGTGCTTATCGTTATTTGTAAACTTTCTTTGCTTGTAGTTTGTTCGTAAACTTTGTTTGCTTGCAGTTCGTCTTTGTGTTTGAGTTTTTATGCTCTTTTTAGATTTGTAATCACTCGCGTACGGCTTGTGTGCATAGTTTTAATGAATATTTCCTATTGACTGATCAAAAAAAAAAAGTTTCTCAAATAGTAGTTCTTATTATATATCTTTTTTAACTGGATCAGACTCGACTCAACTGACGTGATTGGATCTGACTCAATATGTTTGTTTTTTGAGTCAGATCTCACTCAGGTGACTCGAAGTTTGGATATTTTGTCAATTTTCGAGTCAGTAGCGTTTTAATAACTGATTTAAATGGGTCTGAATCAGATCTGACTCAAAATTAAAAAACAAACAGTCTGACATCTGATTCGAACGGAGTCAGTGGCCTAGTCAGATTCAGACACAGAGTCAGCAGAAAACAAATTCCCTATCCAGATTTAAGGATAGATGTTGCACGAGAAAATAAAGCAACCAGTAGTGGCTTTTAGAATTGGAGCAACTAGGTGTAGAGCATTTTAGGGTAGAGAATTTGTAGAGAGAGGTAGCACCACCCACCACCATTAGATCTACAGAGATTCCACCATTAGAATAAATTGGATTTCATCTCTTTACTCTCTCTCACATCTCTACGAATGCTCTACGAAATTCTTCTCTACATCTAGCATTTTGGTTTTAGAATGTAAGAGAAAATTAATATTGATTCCACGGATAAAGTCACCCAATGACTAATTTATTGATATAAGAGAAAATTAATTTATTATTAGATGCAGCATAAGTGGGACTCAAACCCAGACTCCTTGGTACAACCATCAAGTGCATGACAAACTCAATTGTTGCACTAACAAATCATCATTTCATTACGAACATTCAATATCTTTTTAAAAGATACCTATGGATGCAACAAATGTCTTGAATAGACGTTTTGCCCCCTAGTACTATTGATGGAATTACCCGGGTAAAATATCGGATAGAGCTCATATCGCACAAAACAACTACTGTATATAGAGCGACATCCTTTCTTATCCTTGCAGAACCCATCGAAATTTCCAATAGCAGTTGCTAGACACTGAGAACA
>JAJJMA010119539.1:0-13564 GCA_023529015.1 Papaver nudicaule
ATACCACTTTCTTCAAAATGAACTTCTCTTGATGGTTCTTGTGAAATTGCACCTTAAAAGGGCAGTTTGTCTTTCTTGTTCGAGTTTTATTAGTCCTGTCCGTCTTTCCTTGATACACCGAGCCCTTCTTCGCATGACTTTTGAACACCCCGCTTCGAGCACAAACCATTTCAAAGCTATTGGCTTCAACTCTCTTGTTCTGAACTACAACGCACATTATCTTTGCCGCATGTTCTTTAAACCAAAGCTTTGCTGCTTCTTTATCTTTCCATGTCTACACAGAGGCATGTCATACATTAGAGAAAAATTATTATGATCCCACCATAATACACAAATTTTTTTAACTCATTAAAACCCACCATTGTATTAACATATGGCATGTAGTGGTCTGAAGTATCTTCCCGCCAATATAAGTCATCGGCTTTAGGGAAAGAATCCAATACTCGAGGGAGAGTGACAATCTGTTGTCAAAAAACACCAAATAAATAAACAAATAAATAAACAAATAAATATTTTTCGTCTGGAAATAACCAGCCGAGAACACTTAATGGCAGAACTATCGGCTGTAATTGAAACACATAATCCAGACGATAATGAACTTGGCAAAATTTACGCACAGAAAACTTAGCCGATATCAACAATTTACAGCCGACAATTTTTTTCCACAAAAATTTTGTGTTACAGAATCGTCTGGGAATTGAAAAAAATAACAGCCGAAAACTAAAGTATCGTCTAGTTTTTATTCCAACATCTGGACGAAAATGACTGTACGGCCAAGATTTCCCCAAATTCGAGAATTCTCGTCTGGATTAAGAACAAATCCAAACCGAAAATAAGGTTTCGGCTGGATTCTGGGTAATAAACGAGTCGATAAACACTTTTGGAACACACAAAAAACAGATTTTTTTACGTGATTTTAAAGATTTGAGCACAAATAAAGGCATACCTGAGTGTTTTCTATAGTTGATCCGTCATGTACTGGGGGAAAGTGTTCATAATCTTCAGGATTGAGCTCCAAATTATGAAGAATGTCATCGTGTGTGCCTATACACACTTTATCATCAAAGAAATTGTACATACCCTCATCGCCTCTAATGGTTCTTCGAATCGGAATTAGGTGTTGAGTAGAGGAATCTCCTACCTCCATTTCGGAGTTTGATTCACTCATTTTGGTTGAGTGAATCAAAAGTTGGGTTTTTCTCTATGCTTCTTCTTCTTTTTCACTCCTCACTCAAAAAACACAAAATACACAAACAAACCTAACACAAAATCATGTTTCCTTTTATCCAATCTTAACAACTAATGATTACACTAATTAAGTTTAACAACTAATCTAAGTTTAGTTAAACTAATCTGATTCATTAGTTCTAATTAAATAGGGATATTTTTGGTATTTAAGAAAATATGTCGGATAAGGGGTTTTCGAAAAAGCTTAGAAATAGCTCTATTTATTTTATTATCCGGTCTACCTATTATTTTTTCCGGCCCCTAAATCAGCCTTTATTCATAAGTCATAACCACCACACACTCCCTCCCCAACCCAACCAAGATTTACAGGCCCTCCATGATATACATGGGCCAATGGAAATGTACCACGCAGGCGGGTGAAGGGGAAAAGGGGATACCGAATGCATTTTCGCTGTGACGGTATCCAAATGCAGAATCTCCAGGCAGGATACATAATGGGCTTCAAGCCTTTATTCATAAGTCATAATCACCACACACTCCCTCCCCAACCCAACCAAGATTTACAGGCCCTCTATGATATACATGGGCCAATGAAAATGTACCACGCAGGCGGGTGAAGGGGAAAAGGGGATACATAATGCATTTTCGCTGTGACGGTATCCAAATGCAGAATGTCCAGGCAGGATACATAATGGGCTTCAAGCCTTTATTCATAAGTCATAATCACCACACACTCCCTCCCCAACCCAACCAAGATTTACAGGCCCTCCGTGATATACATGGGCCAATGGAAATGTACCACGCAGGCGGGTGAAGGGGAAAAGGGGATACAGGATGCATTTTCTCTGTGACGGTATCCAAATGCAGAATCTCCAGGCAGGATACATAATGGGCTTCAAGTCTTACAAGCCCAGCGTTTTGTCCTAGCAACCAATTGCTTGTCTAGAAGGGTGCTAAAGGTTATTGCGTGGTTATACTAGCGAAAGAAACTTCCCTGCATCTAGATTTATAGTTCAAGTGCTCATCAATAATTTGATGAATCCTTGTACGAGGGAAAACCCAAAATTTCTCTTATGAAATTCCTTCTGAAGACATAGCTCGGTCTAGGATATGTCTGACATGGATCACTTAAAGGTTTGGCCAAGGAATTTTCCCAATTGACACAGAATCATGTGTTCTAAACATTGGTCGGAAAAAAGACCTACTTGAAACAACCCCAAACTTATCGGGAATAATGGCCAGAGGTTCTTGTACAAGGCCAACAGAGAAACTTGATAACGAGGAACAAGGAATAAACATAAAGTGGTATCAATAGATTCTAGCTCAAAGAAGGTAGCAAGCTGACATTACCTAAACATAAAAGGATTTCCTAATTAATCAAGATTATAAACTAACTTCTGCAGTACTATGTACCAACTATACTGTATTACTTATTCCTTGCTTTCACATGTCAGAACCTGACGCGTCTCTGCTTACGGCAATACTAATGCTATCACCCACCCTATTCAGATATCCTCGGGTGTAATTGAAGCTCTATAATGCAATCGGGGAGATTCAAAGTTTGGAGAGTGTGACCCTCACCACTTTGGGATTTGCACGACCCACATATTTAATGTGTTTACCTTTTTTTTTTCTCCGCTCCGTACACTTAAGTTTTCTTGATTTTTTGGGGTAGATGGGAAAATTTTCTAAATAGAAGCGTATAATAAGCATTTTATGGCTCTGCGAATTGTTGGTAGTATGAGTTAACCCAGTTTTGTACTGTAGGTACCAGAAATCTAACAGACACGTGTTACCATCCTAAGGTAGGTTGCAAGTTAGTGAAAAGGCCGAGAGGCATGGGATACATCCCAAAAGTAACTGATTGCATCCCCTTTGAGGATTGGACGCGTGTAAAGGGCGACTGACCCAAGCACGCGTTAGGTTAAGGGTACTACAGGGGCATTAAATGCCTAGTCAGATAGAGGTTTACAGCTCTTTCGCACCAGTCAAACCTAGAGCATCTCTGGAGAGGCGGTCAAACAGTCTGGAAGACACATATCGGAGGATATACTCTTAGAGACCTTTCCTAGTGAAATCTCTATAGGATATACTCTAAGAGGACCAAGTCTGAAACAGACTCTGGGAGCAATATTCTAGAAGACAAGTTACAAGGTAGGACCTAGAAGATACCATCTCAAGGGATGAAGTCTGGAACCATCGTGAAGACTCTGAGAGATAGGATCAGGAAGACATGAAGACCAGAATCCCTATGGGATCTCTGAGAAGGACTTTAGAGGAAGACTCCCAGATCATATAAACAACATCATAGCTGGAAGAAATGCAGGATGGATTTGGTAGTTCGTCTTCGTCTTTATATCGTACCTTCAAGTCGCGAGAGAGTGACACGTGGCCAGCGATATTTTGGTATTAACAGTATGTACGCGTTCATACAGACTTAGCTCGTTCTCTGAAATCCTAAAGGTAACATATGTACGCGTTCACCGTTGGGGTCATTTCAAGAGACAACTCAACATACTCTACCTATACATGTTATCACAAGTGTGACAAATGCAAAGGCGAAAATCCTAGAATACCTTCAGATCATATAAACAACATCATAGACTATTGGTATGATAGAAATGGTAAAAACGATACGGAAAGGAAATACCTTTCTAACCTTCAGCGAGGACGTTATGATTTATCAAGTAGTAAGCTTTGGTCTTTGTCTTTTCAGTCTTCGTCTCGATTACCTAGAACTATCCTAGTCCGAGTTGTAGAGTAAACTTATCAAGGATTGTGTTTTTGTCTCATAAACTTGACAACTGACTTGAGATGGCAACATCAGTGGGTTCAACCGAGCTATTCTCTAACACGACTCTTATCTTCTCCTAGACGATTAATCTGAGCCTGAGACTCTCTAAGTTGTCTATGGAGGCCCTCAACAATCCTAGAATGCTCTTCAGTAACTTTTGATTGCTCTCCAGAAAGAGAATCAAAAATAGTCTGAAGACTCTGCTCATGATTAGCAGTCATATTTTTAAGATCAGTCTCCAGAGTCATGATTCTGGCATCTCTGAGAGTAAGATGATTTCAATGCACTTCATGATCTCTCTCCCATTGAATCTTGCTCGATCGGACTCGACTATGGGAAAAGGATTACTCTTAGATCCTAGAAGAAGAAACTCATGAAGACACAAGAAGAACGGAAAAATGTCTTACCTTTCCGAGCTTTAAGATCCTTTTGAAGCTCCGAGGCCTGCCTCTGAGAAGCTTTGAGCTGACCTTCCAGAGCGTCACGGGAAAGCTGAGAAGATGCAGTAAGAGCGGCAAGAATGTTCTGGGCCTGACAAAGGAACCCAACATTAGTAGCAATACGCCAAGACTTTCCCAAGAAGAAAATAACACAGGGGTTGAAACTTACCAGTGATGGGAGAAACTCTGGGGCAACAACTCCTGCTTGCTCTTTCACACTCTTGCTCTGGAAGTCTGGAGCAAGGAGAGTTGCAATAGCATTGGTAGCAGCCTTAGAAACAACCAGAGAACTGCCGGTAGGAATCGCCATAGTACTTTCTTTCTTGGAAGACCCAACCTCATGCTGAACTAACACAACATCTTCCTTGGGAGCCTGGTCTCCCGAGTCTGCGACTCGGGAAGGCCCAACCTTGGAGGTGGAGTTGGTGGGATAACATCATCCTGCTGGGAATGGAAGGACTCGTAGGAGGGGATGTCTAGAGCATATGGACAATCCTCCACCTCTATCACAAGCTTCCGAGCGGAAACATACCTAGAGGCTAACACTTTCCCCTTCTCAGAAGCTGAAACAACCTTCTTCCCGATCCTCTGGACGCTCTGCGAGAACAAGTTTCAAAGGTAAAAAATAGGGGCAAGTATGAGATACATACTCAGAAAGCAAAGACATTATTTTTTACCTCTGAAACATCTCCTCCCTTACGCTTCTTAGAAGTAACATCAGTCCAGACGTTTATCCATGGAGCATATGCGGGAAGATCCTTGAGAAAGTCTGGAAACTCAAAGATCGGAGACCCATTGCCGTCATACCAAAAAATAAAGGGACCCTCGATCACTAGAGGACCTACATGCCAGTTAGGATCATGGGATTTGCGAATGAAGTCAGTTTGAGAGGTGTCCCCACCAGGAGGATCGACGTCTCCGAGGATCACATAGACATCTTTTCTGTCTTCCTCAGTCTTCCTCTTTATGCTCACTCCGAAACCCTCGTAAGCACTTCCAGTCCTAGTCTGGGTGACATTGTAATTGTCCCAGAGGCATTCTGCAGTATAATACCGAGAATCCTCTCTCTTAAAGGAAACCTTCTTTGACTGAAAAGAAGTACGTCCTCGAGATCTATGGGAACATTCATTCAAAATTCTGCAAGATGTGCTGTTCAACTGGAAGATACCTCTGGGAGTATCCATGATTTCCAGAGCATGGTACACAAAGGAATCCCCAAAACTACGTAGAGGAATTCGGAGACCAGCCTTGAATTGTCCCTCTGAGACAACGATTCGATTCCTGGACATCCCGACTTCCCTCAAAAGCTTTAGAGTGATAACCCCTTTTGACTTTTCAGGAGAAGCCCACGAGATTCTAAACCCTGAATCCAAGCGGTAACCCTTCCTGATCCTTTCAATAGAATCAGAATCATCACCTCTCTCAGAGGATGAAGAAACCCTACAATAGGAAAAACAACAAGACCATAAAAAACTATAACTTTTAGTTTTTTCGAAGATCCACTGTTCGTAAACAGTGAAGGAATCAAGAAGAAAGATTATACGACAAGAATAATTGAAAACCATGGAGAGTAACACTAACCTTTTGGGTGCCATTTGCTCTCCAGAGGACGAAGATCAACCGAGCTTTAAACAGAAAGCAAGGTGAAGAAGAAGATGACAGTAGAAAAGCTTTATTTTTCTGCAAAGAAGATAAACAATATCCAAGATATCTCTGCAGAAAGAGAGAGTAATGGTCTCGAAAACCCAAAGATCTCTTTTTATATTCAAGACAATGAAAAGACAGAAGAGTAAACCGTCATCTCAGTTATTCAGTTATTTGGCAACGTGTCAAAAATCTGGAGCATGACTGGAGCACGTGTCTGAGGTCATCTTTTCGACAATATTTTCTTCCTAACTTACCCTTCGGGAAGTTAAAAAGAAAAGGAGCAAATTGTAGGTACCAGAAATCTAACAGACACGTGTCACCATCTTAGGGTAGGTTGCCAGTTAGTGAAAAGGCGGAGAGGCATGGGATACATCCCAAAAGTAACTGATTGCATCCCCTTCGAGGATTGGACGCGTGTAAAGGGTGACTGACCCAAGAACGGGTTAGGTTGAGAGTACTACAGGGGCATTAAATGCATATTCAGATAGAGGTTTACAACTGTTTTGCACCAGTCAAACCTATAGCATCTCTGGAGAGGCGGTCAAACAGTTTGGAAGACACATATCGGAGGATACACTCTGAGAGACCTTTCCTAGTGAAAGCTCTAGAGGATATACTCTGAGAGGACCAAGTCTGGAACTGACTCTGGGAGCAATATTCTAGAAGACAAGTTACAAGGTAGGACCTAGAAGATACCATCTCAAGGGATGAAGTCTGGAACCATCGTGAAGACTCTGAGAGAGGGGATCTAAGACATGAAGACCAGAATCCCTATGGGATCGCTGAGAAGGACTTTAGAGGAAGACTCCCAGAAGGGATTGCGTATCTCGAGGAATAAACATGCGTAGTTTAGTTTCCATACACCTTGTAACACTAGAATATGTACTCTCACCCCCACTTGTCTATAAATACCCAGCTTGTGTGAGGTAGAGGGACAAGTGAAAACTCACAGGAGGAAGACTAGTTTTAGAACGAAAAGACATAGGGCTAGTTGTGTGGGATTTTACGAGAAGACGTAGTTAACTCTTGAGTGAAGGTGAGGTCTTTGTAACCAAGATCAAGATTAATGAAATACCAAGGATGATGTAAGCCTCCACCGAGAGGAAAAACCTTGTTAAAAAACTTACTTGTGTCATGATTCTTTACTTTCTTGCACTTTCTTTTATGTGTTGTTTGATTTAAAGTTTTCATGATTTGTTTAGATGTAGTTTTACTTTATCTTCTTAAGTAGTTCTTCATCTAACACCACTGGGTGTGGTACCACTAAAAATGGTACTCACATGTACGATTCCTTTTTGATCTTCTCTACTCTCAATCACTAATCTCTCACGAAGATCACTGCAGTTATTTGATTTCATCTCCTATTCTTGTAGCTTCTAACCCTAACTATACAAATGCTCATGCTTTAAACTTTTGCTGAAACAAAAACAGAAAATGGAAAGAGAAACCACTGATTCAGAGGATGAATCGGATGATGACTCGCACAACCAACCATTTCAATTCATCATTCTGTTTCCTTTGAAAAGCTTTCGGGTTAACAATTTTGTTCATGAATTGTTTAATTCTGTTGGCTGTTCTTTTAGGGTTCGCGACAATGGTCTCAACATTTATCTCTTTTTAAGTTTCAACGGTTTAATCTACGGCCCGCTGGATGCGCTCACATGAATGGTCAATTCCTAATGATTTTACAGCAATTCCAGCCATGGGTTATCTTTTTCCTGCCTAAATTGAATGCAAAAGACGCTAGCTTGTTGCTGATTTGGGTTTCAACCTTAGGATTGTGTCTCAACTTGGTGGAGACGAGCAACTGCGACAACTCAATCCCCAGGATTGTTAAGAACACTTTTCATGCTACAGAGGCAACTACTCTTCAATCGAGCAACCTGGTTCTCACTTACTCAGTTTTAATCTTCTTATATCCATCAATTACTGAGTACAATCTAGGGAGGAGTGTTTTCTGTTTCATCATCAACAGTTCCGAGTTCAAATCCGTATTGATTTTGAGCTCCAAAATTGGACTGACGCCACATCACCACCGTCAAACATCTCTCTCTGTCTTTTAGTTGTTCAATCATTCAATTGTAACCTGATGTTCATTAACTCGTTCAAGGTAAAAATGAAAACCTTGCAACGGGTTACGGCCGAGTCTAAGCTTACCGTTGAAGGTCAACCTTCCCATCCATCTGTTGTGCCGAGAGGTTCATGTTGTTCCTCAAGGCACTCCAGGATCCGACATCAGAAACAGAAAACTAAATTCAATGGAAGCTAATACACATTAAACACAAATAACACAGAGATTTAACGTGGTTCTTCAATATACAACGATGTTTGTATATTGCTTACATCCACGGGCAGCAGAAATTCACTTCATTCATATATCAGAGAATACACAACTCAATTGACACTTGACTCACCTTCTTCACATCATCGATGGTTCACATTCATCTTCTCGACTCACCTTCAACTCTCTCCCACCTGTCACAACCCTAAGGTTGTGAGAAACTTCTAATGGAGGATCTACATCTTTCACTTGTGAGGAGATCCAATTCTAATCGATGTTATACTCATATAAGCTAAGGGTTATGATGAGATATATTGTAACCTAAGGCATATGCCTTTATTTATAGGCTTACAATAGAGTGATTACTTGGAAACCAAGTTTTACTCTAACTAGGAAAGCTAAGTCGTACTTCAATTTGGATTTCTAGACTTTAGCTAAGTTTAGAAACCGTCTTTCTATATAACTCTAATCTATATTAAAGTCAAGTCAACTATGGCAAGGAAATATATGCCAACTTTCAACACCACCCTCCTTCTCCACCTATACTACCCTACTCACCATCACCATCCACCACTACCCCAACTCACCCCTAAACCTGTTACCCTTAACAACACTTTCACTTAATGTAAAACTTACCCTTTCAACCATTAACAACCTAAATTAGCAACCTAAAATTAAAATCAACAACAACAACATCAACTTTAACAACACAACCAAAAACTACAAAATCTAAAAAACCCAAATCACCGAGTAGTAGGATCGAGCCCAGTGGTTTCAGTGTAATCGATGGGTTACAACCAAGATTCTTTTTGTTGAGTAGTAAGATCGAGCCTAGTGGTTTCATGTTAAGATCCTTTCCGTTTTGGGGGAAACAAAATCATCTCAGGCACGGTGTGTCGAACAAGAGTTTACAACAGTTAATAGATCTTAACTGGTTTTTCTTTGTTTGCTGGTGTTTTTATCGCAGGGGTAAGGTACAATTCACAATTTTCGATTGTCAACACTCTCTTCTACAAGTGAGACTTTTTTACAGCTGGGGAAAGTGCAATACATAAATATCAAAATTAATGATTATAGTCTAATTTTTTTGGTTCAACGGTGTACGAGTGCGCTACTAAAATTTGAGAAGACAGTTTTGAGTCAGGAAAACTAACTTGAAAATTGAAAACTTTGCTAGTGTTGCGCTGGTTGCAGCAGCAATCGATCAAGTATATCAAAAAGTAAATTCGAGGATAGACAATGGTTTCAAAGGCTGCAACGCTTAACTCCTGAAGAATTTAAGAGTGATTTCAAGATTTCAAGGTCCACTTTCGATTTTATTTGTGATCAAATGCGCTATCACTGGAGATCTGAATTGGTGCATTCTGTTGAGGAACATATTGTTATTATGATATGGAGGCTGGCGAATGGAAAGACTGGGCTGAAGTCATAGAAAAATTTGTTCTTCTAGACAAATGTATTTCAACTAGATTATTCCAACAAGGGACGCCGCGACATAGCTAGGAAACTGAAATCCATCTACAGTAAAATCCATATATTGATACTCTATGTATTAATAACCTCTATATATTGATAAAAAATTATAGTCCCAATTTGGGCTAGTTACAAATAGTAATATGAACACTATATTCGTGACACAAAGATATTGTTAACTAAAGTTTAAGATGAAATAAAATACTTATCTATAGTTGCTTAAGAAAATAAAAGGTAATTTTCTTTTGTTTACCACATATATTTTTCTGAATCACAAAAAAAACAATTTTTTCTTACTCATAGTAAAAACAATAAACATTTCGCTACCACATCTTATAACGCCTAGTATTGTTTATATTTCTAGAAAACATCAAAAATTTAACGACCTTACAAGTTCATAGATATATACAAGTACTTATGTTAACCTATAAACATCTATAATACATTAAACAATTAAAATTTATATTATCTTGGTATACTTCTACATATTAATATCCTCCATATATTAATAATTTTGTAGGTTTCCAACTATATTAATATATGAAATTTTACTGTACCTTAAATTTCCGGATAAAGAAATAGTGGCTAGACGTGAAATCAGTCAAGGTTTGAAGAAATCTCAGGGATACCCGATATCATTGGAGCTATCTATACCACGCATCTCAAGATTAAGGCAGATCGCAAGGATGAAAGATATGTGAATCATCGATTAAGACAACACTCTGAAAAAAAAAGATGAAAAAGTTGTATATTCTTTGCCATTTCAAGGAGTCGTCGACTCCAAGTGGATCTTGATTGACTTATTCTGTAACAAGAGAACTACCGGAGGAATGATTGATGATGAAGTTTTGGAGGATTCTGATTTATGCAAGAATACTTCTGAATTTGTCCACGGGGAAAGAATAGTTGGTGGACACTCATTTCCACTAAAAGACTGCTTTTAGTGCCTTATTCACAATCGTTAAAGTCTCGCGCAACGGTTATTTAATGAGAAAACTTATGAGGTCCAAGAAATTGCTAGGAGAGCTTTCAGATACATAAGGAGATGGTCTTTTCGGGTAAGCAAATAAAATGTGAGCGCCAATTTATACCGGAAATCGTGTACAATATGTATTTTGCATAACATTTGTGAAGAAAGAGACGTGGGGAAGAGTTTTTACGATGTATATGGAATGATCTTACTCTCCTGAGTAACGATGAACAAACTCCAAGTGCAATTACTACAAGGAAGCAGCTTGCCGGTGATCTCTTTGTATGGGGTAAAAGGTAATTATAATACAATTCTGAATGATTCTTTTATTTATTTTATTTTAGACTTCATTCAAATGCTAGTTAGTAGAGTTGTCGGCATAAAAATCCAAAGGTTTCAGTATTTCCTGATATCCGGATTCCGGACAAGAGTTCAGACAACCTAATTTGTCGGACAGAGTCAAATCGGCCATCTTTGGTTGGCGCCGAATCGTGTAGAAATTAGCGCTATTTTTATAAATTGTAAAATTGAAGGGATCATGGTTTCCACGAAATTTGCAGATATGTTTCATGTTTCCCTTTTCATTTGCAATTAGTTGACTGCGATCCTGTGTTATATACAATTAATTTTCCAGAGCCAGATTTCTATTACTTTCACAACTTTATGATCCTTTTGATATATTCATGGATAACACATTGAATCCACAACTCTTATGATAAGTTTACAGATTTCCAGTTTTAACATAGGCATCACTAGATAAAAAATAAATCAAAACTGACTTAATACTTGTAACCTAATCTTATTCATTGTGAAAATCAACTCAATACCATGTGGATGTAGGTATTTACTGAACCACGCAAATTTTCTTGTGTTATTAAGTTAGTTGCACCTACATTATTTATTTACTCGGTCCTCTACAAGATCCGGGTCCCATTCTGACCATACTCCAGCTAAGCCCACCCCACATAATTCCACCCCCTTCTTCTTCATTGCCTAAAAGAGGGAAATAAAATACTCTCATCGTCAATCTTAAAGAGTAAGGAATGATTTCTTCAGTCTAGATATTAGGGTTACAAGATTTTCCCATTCCAAGGTTGAGATCTATTGGAACGGATACAAATATGATAATAGCAAGGTTAATTGTTCTTTTTTGTTGAAGTTTTCATTTACGAAATTGTAATTACTAATATCAAAATAGGGGAAGATTGCATCTTCTAATTCTCAAAAGCTCTTCATTTCTTAATACCAGCAACTTCTGAAGCACTTCTTTAGAATGACTTTCAGTTAATGTCCTCCCCCCCCCCCGAGCCCACCCATACTCTTAAAAGCTACTTCAGCTCCTGAGTCCAGGTATATTCAGTTCATCTATATTTCAGAAGAAGGCTCCTCTTTCTCCTCTCTTGTTCCCTGCACAATCAGATAGGATTAGACCTATATGCTATACAAATACTGCTGTTTGGCGAACTAGGTAAGATTAAAGCTGAAAAAGCAGGGGTACCGAAATACTAACAACTTTTCGTTTGGGCTCGTGAGTCTTATGGTAAGATATGGACGATCTCAAAAATCAATACTAAATCTATATAACCTGAGTTTGGATCACAAGTGATCAGTCCGACACAAGATAACGGCTTGGTAAATCCAATGGATGGATTGGGGACAACGATCAGGTTAACAATAACATACTTCTTGTGTTTGCTTAAATTATATATAATGCGGAAAGTAAAGCACACAAGACACCAGTGATTTTTTTTAACGAGGAAACTACAACTTGTAAAAAAACCTCGGGACCTCGTCCAGATTGAACATCGCACAGTACAACCCGTCTACAAACACTAGCCTACTATAAGACTTCGGTCTGGGATGTACCAGAGACCAACTCTAGCCCTCCAAGCAAATTGGCTACTGTCACACTCCTTACGTATCTAGATCTCCCACAGATCGTCACACACTTGAGTCCCCTAGCTGACGTCCTTTACAGGCCTAGGAGTTGCTTTAACCGTTGTTAAAGGCTTGTGTCAATAATCCCAGCTTTGCAACCTCAATTATCAATTGTATGTTTGAACTGTCCTCTATCAGTTTGACATACACAAAGTGACTTCCTTCGGATTGCTCCAGGTCATACGAAAATCTACTTACAAGCGGGGCTGACAAGTAAGCCGAGTAAACTATTCCCAACTTGTCTCTACCTCAGTTGTAAAAAGAATCACTTAAGAAACTTATACAACTGGAGCTAACTAGGTCTTACAACACCGAGTGTAGCCGTGCGTTGCTTCCTTTCAACCCTGTGTATAACGTATCAGTTCCTGAATGGCCTTATATCAGAAGAGAAGGACCGTAGAATAGACAAGAACGTGATCAGGTTACCAAGGTTACAGGTTAATCCGATTTCAACCACTAAGGTATAAATCTTCTACCCGTGCTTCCCAACTCTCAATAGAAGTCTTTATAGTCGTTAGGTAATTCCCACATAGGAACTGCTACCTAATAGAGATGACTATACCACAACAAGCATTCACCGAAGTGAAAAGAGTTTACGATCAATTCCACAGAGAAATCTCATGTATGCTTGATGCTTGCGGTTTTTCGTCCCAATACCCTTTATTTATAGCACTCAATTAGATAGGTTGCTTAGGAATAAAGCAACTAGTTACTTGTCCTACAAGTTTGGTAAACCCTAACTTGCAAACCAAGTAAACAGAGATTTATCTCAATTGGAATTCATTAAACATTTATCTGCCAAGTGTTTTGTTAGCTCAAAAACACTTCAAGAT